>JAHZMW010003629.1:0-35356 GCA_027743745.1 Alloscopus bannaensis | reverse complement strand
AATTTGGTTCCTTTATGTACGAATATTTTCTGAAAAATTACCAAAAGGAACCAAATTTGGTTCCCGGCGAGGAACCAAATATGGTTCCCCGGGGACCAAATTTGGTTCCTGCGCACCCACTGCCATTGTGATTTTTTTAAGAAGAAAAAAGTGCAGTGAGTCAGTCAACTGTGTCTCAATGATGAATATTGACAGGTCGCTAATAATAACGCAACAACTCCAACGGATTTTCCATACAACCCCTCAAAAAAAGCGAGATGAAGAATGTGCACCATTACCACTGCATATATAATTTCGCATTCATTGTGTGTACCATTATTTGGCTTGGCATTAACTGCTTTTGTCAACGATTCAGCGAGTGAGTAAGCACTCACCCACCACTGTTCGCCATGCCCATAGCGTTTGAGTCAAGAGGCGAATGCACACAGGCCGAGTAGGAAAAAATAATCTAGAGTTTCTGCAACATAAAAAATGTACACGGACTTGCTCCTTGTCTTCGTGTTGCATAGAAAAGTGCAGGTTGTAGGGTCGGTTTTCGCCACACCGCTCGCCTTACCTATTTGACGACATTTTTGCATTATTCATGATTCATCATTCTTGAACCCTTGCTTGTCTTCTTGGCGCTCTGTGAAATGAATCACTATGTGCTGGTTCGTAGTTAAGAAAGTTGAAAGCTGCTTGTATTATTACTCATCCATTCAAAAATCTGGATTTCAATACCGAGCCTAACTGATTACTGTCGGACATTTTTATGCGGTGATCAGCCCTTGAAATGTCGTTCAAAACGAATATTTGACTCCATTTGCACATTTACCCAGTTCACATGATCGCAACGTGTCATACATAGGCAAAGTGCATTTTAAAATGTACAATTATTGCCTATATTAAGATATTGTGAAGATATGCTTACCTCGATGCAAATTACAAAACCTTGCACTCCACTCATCTAGTGATCACCAAGTGGTCTCACTCAATCATAATCAATCACTAGTCACTCTCGTCATCATATATGGAGGAATGCAGTATTCAAAGTGGTGACTAAACCGAAGGAGAGTTAATTATCAAGACCGGTGGAGAACTACTTCTCTAAAATTTCGATAACCTGCCACAGCCCATTGGATGACCTTGTTTTATTTTGTGAGATTATGCTCAAACACTGTTAATTGCCTTGGTTAGGATTGTGAAACAATCTCTAATGCATTTCAATTTAACCACTCACTGCATTTTTCTTTTGAATTGTTGTCCTAGTCTCAACAACACACCCGCTTCGGTAGAGATATGCATTTAATAATTTGAGACGATATCTGAATAAAATTGAACCGGTCTTTAAACTAAATCTTATGTTGAACAGTGCCTCTCTCTGATTGCACGTGGACAAGCAGTGGCTTCCTTTCGAATTGGTTTGTCATGCTTTCCCCGTATTGATTTCATTTGAGCAGCGAGTGATTACGATAGTTGATTGAGGTGACTGAGTTGAGGCTACATGGATTGGCTTTTTTGCAGAAACAATGCGTACTCCATTAATACGCTTTCAAGACGATCAAAAGGAAGCCAGTTAATTTTACAATGAGATGTAAAAAATCAGGTTAGATGCTTTTTTTAAAAATCTGCTAAACAAGCATCACACTTAAATGTAGATGATTCATTCCATGCCTACTTATGCACTGCTTTTATATATCGCTCGCTTATATGCAGAAGGGCATATTGCATTTACTTCAATTGGCAAAAGGGCGTATTGCATTTACTCGCTTTGTCAAAAAGGTATATCGGCTTTTTTAAAAAATTCCGGGAAACTTTCTGTTATACATCCTGCTGGCGGTCACTGAGCCCTGATTGGCAAATCGACATATGTGACTTGTTCAATTACTTTATTACTGCAAGGCACATGTGCTGATTGGCCAATCAGAGCTCAAATACCTTTAACAAGATGTTTAACAGAAAGGCTCCCGGATTTAAAAAAAAACCGATATGCCCTTTTGACAAAGCGAGTAAATGCAATATTTCCTTTTGCATATAAGCGAGCGATATGTAAATGACCAATACGCGTCGCCGTTCACATTTGTCAGTGGATACAAATCATTGATATTGCTGCGGTACATTTGTCAGTAGTGAGAAAATTGTGGAGCAGAAGCGATTGTAATGGAGAGTCATTAATGTATGTAATGACGATTAATGGTTAGCATTTATGAATTTTAGAATTAATTAGCCGTCCAATTACACTAAAAAATTGTTAACCATGTTCAAATATGAATTGGGGATTTTCATGGACTCCATAAAACCATTTCTTTAGCTCCTAAAAAGTTGCAGCTCAAGAAAATATTTTTGAATTGCTATTGAGCAGCAATGAGTCTAGTTTATGAATGGCATTTCATCTCATCTCACCATCCCTATATCATGCTTCAGGGCATTTGGGATTGGGATGTGTGAGTGATTATTAACCTGTTGGATTCGATACCCTTATAATTTGGACAAATAATGTAGAATTTACATCGACAATTGCCGTCTGCAAAATACAATTTCTCAATAAAATTTCAGTATGAATGTCTCGCCATGTAAAATAGGCTGACCTGATGCAAATTAATTTTTATGCATTAGTACAAGAGCAAAGCTGTGCTGCATACCAGAGCAAAGTACGATTTTATAGGTAAAATATACGTCGAAAATTTAGCACAGAAAACGAGAAATTAGTATCGCAGCGTCAGAAAGGTGTTCTAATAACAATCATCTTGTTAGTTTTATTCAAATTCGAACATTCATTGACATTGACGACAACTGACTGACACTTGTCAAGTCAAAACATATTGCAGACACACATAAATACTTAAGGTCATTATTATTGTCATAGGAGTGATGTGTAACTTTATTTTGGCAAAACATTTATTATTGGATATGATGAGAATATAACTCTAATTGATTCGATTATCACCGAGGAATGAATTTATTTGTAGCACGCATTTCAGTAAAGGACTAGGATGAGTGTGATTTCTGATTGTTCCCGAAATACAGCTTAATTCTTAGGTCTGTAATATTATCTTATTCCTAATTTAAACTTATGCTACAATGCATGCACAACCAAGGTTTACGCTTTCGCTATATTCGAGTTTCAAAGTAATTGTTAGTGTGTTTTAAAACGCAAATTCTAATCAACTACACAACTGCATACGTCCTTAATTTAAGTTAGTGCAAGCATGAAATCACAGAACTGAACACTTGACCAGGTAATTAATATTATGGAATACAGAAGTGCAACCTAGCACTCTTGGGATTTAGTTTAATAAAGGTATCATCATGGCAGTTCTATAAGCTTAGTATAAGGCATTTTACACGAGTGATTTTGATACATTGATTTTGAGTACGAAGTACGATTTTGAGTAAAATTTCCGAATAAGTATATATAAATGGTTCAAACGTTTAAAATGTAAGTATTGTAATCTCCAAACTTAGCAAACAGTTGACTGTCTGTTCAAGCGACGAACTTCTCCAAAGCTGCCTTCACAAAGGGCCAGATTTTGTTAGACTCCGTTCCGGCGAACTCCTGGAGGATTTTCAAGGAGCGGTAGTAATCAAGAACGGGGTCAGACACCTTTTGATAGAGCTCCAAGCGTTTTCGCACGGATTCCGGTTTATCATCATCACGCTGAACCAATGGTTCTCCAGTTTGATCATCCTTGCCCTGTGAAAGACGGAATTATAAGCATCGTATTTTACGATGTTGCATGCATAAGGTTATCTATGAAGAAAGTAAAAATCGCGACACTGTTACACATCTGTGTTCTTACCGCAACTTTTGGCGGATTGAACTCCAAATTGTAAACTCGTCCACTTCCGGGGTGAACCCATCGAAGTTTAATCCGATCAATTATGGTCTGAAAAGGCACGTTCAGATAGATCACAAAGTTGGGAGGATAGCTGGACTGTAGACGCTCAGCTTGCTCGACAGTTCGTGGATATCCTAGAACACAATGCAGCACATTCAAAATAAACCATTCTCTAACTCTGCCAAAGTGACTCAATAAGCTTACCATCAAGAAGATATCCATGAGGAGACTTTGTGCGCTTTATCTCGTATTCAATCAACGGTTGCAATAGTTCAGTACCGACCAACCCACCAGCGTTCACGATCGGTGCAATTTTCTGGCCAATCTCTATAATTATCCAAAACCAAAAAGTTCATTCACCAATTAAAATTAATCACATTCCATTTTAAATACGTCCCAACTCGAGTGACTAAAAGAATATAGCATGTAAAATCTCACGTACCGGTCTTATTCTTGATGTGAGCCCGCAGCATGTCACCACTTGAAAGATGATCCAATTTGAAGTCCCGGACAACCCTCTCAGAAATTGTTCCTTTGCCTGAAAAAACAAACATTGGCCTACTCAAGGATTCAATTATTTCAAGGAGCAAAATTGCTCACATTCAGATAACACCACAACCAAATATCTAACAAATGATGCAGCATTCACATTTCACACCAAAGAAATAAATTTTCGTTTGCAGTAACTGCACTAACCGGAACCTGGAGCTCCATAAATAATCCCTTTGATTTGCTTAGCATTGTGTTTTGGCGAGCTGCAAAAGCTGCGAGCCTTCTGGGACCCCAACGGAACCCTGTAGAAAAATATAAAGCGAATTAACCATCAGTGTTAGAGTTATTTTCTAGTCAACATCACAAACAACAATGAATTAAACACCCTTGATAGTTATCAAATGCAACCTTCACAAAAAGTCACAAAAATTTGCGTGTGTCACTTACACTACCACATTCAAATAGTTAGGCCGACGAAGGACATGAAACACCCGACCAGGACCAGACATGATTCAAGTTGTTAGAGTTTCAAGAATAGCAACCAATTAGCTGGAATTTTCACAAATAATTAATGTTCCGTTAATCCACAACCTTAAATACAGTGAATCACCAATCTTCAGACACCAGATGATTCGAAATACTTCAATGAAATAAAATCACCAAAGTGACAGTGAGTTCGTTAATGAAAAACGCGAAACTAGCAAAAATATCGATCACCTGATTGTCATCAAAAAGGAATGGTCTTACCAACACCACTATTGACGATTGATGACTGCTCAAAAATGAACGACCTACCGTTTTGAAAGCTCCTTAGCAAGCAGCCGTTGGCGTGTCCACAGCAAACCTTCAATGACAGTTGATCACACTGGAAAAAAGAGATACACACGAATTCAATTCAAGCAACAGATGACCGAATGAAAGTTACTCAATCACTTCATCATTAGACCAACAACAAACACCAAATTCCCGTAACCTTCATTCATCCCAGGCACAAACCTACACACGACCTTCAGCTAAAATAATAGTGGAAAATTGAACATTCTCAAAAACTCTTCAATTTACCAAATTGTTGACTTCACCGGGAACGAAACCTTGACTTCTTTCCACACAAATATACAATCACGACACACCTTCCACCTTCCTTCCGTAAACTGAAAGTGCAATAAAAGGATTTGCACCGCAAAATTCTCGAGACTGAAGTTGTCAAAAGTGCAAAAAGCTCAAGTCCGGCACATATGACATGAGAGATGATGATATGAGCCACTGCAACTCACACATGGACCACGAATGAATGGGGTGAAATAGAAAAGAGATACACAATGCAATGCATACGCATATTCATACGCTCACGTGGAGACACGCATAAAAAACTCATACCCCACGGTAGTGTTGGACCAACACTAACACTATTGGTTCAGTCTTCTGCTATACGCTTGGTGCTGAGGTCTATGTGCAAAAATCTTAAACAACGAGAAGTATGCTTGTGTTGTACTAAATGTTGCATCCAGAAACGGTTATGAAGTTCAACATGATAAACTCATGACACTGAATATCTTGGAAAATACAATATCTAAAAATTAATGTAGGATTGCTAAATTCAGACACAATAAAAATAATCACGATCAGCTTCAAGTGTCAATTACATTACATAATATCATATTGAGGCATGTTTTTATTGGAATCTATTCAGTAACACAGAAAGAGTACCACATATTATTTGTTGTCTATTCATAATTGTAAGGTTTCACTACATATTACAAGAATCTGTAGTAATACAAATGCATTGTAAATGACGATACACAAGAAAAAAGCGTACAAGACGCTTTAGACATCCGAACACTAGAAAAATGCTAAAATTATACTGAGAAGCATAGTATCTAATAATTTTACGAACCATGACTTTAAAATTAATCACACTAGAGTATCACTGTTTAAGTATGACTTCCTTCAACACCTGTTGTCATATTGACGCTAATCCGCACCCTCACTGTCGTCAAGATGAACATCGTCCATGCTCTCGATCGCTTCCACGAAATTCTCCACCATCTGCATTGGCTCACTTTCCGCTACTCCAACCTCAGCAACCTGCTCAGCACCTTCATTGGTATCAACTTGCTCTGTTCCACCTTCAGCAACCTCAGGAAATTGCTGAGCTCCGATATCAGTAACATAAAGAGCAATCTCATCTTCCGCTTCCTTCCTCGGCATTTCAGCATCTGACTCATTTCCTCGCAGAGTCTCGCGCTCAGCCTCCTCGGTAGGCGACTTCCCAGTAGTTGAGACGTTTGGAATTTCAAGAGTTTGAGCCTCAGTGTCTGACTTGGCTCCATCAACCAAAAAAGTTATTTCTGTTTGAGTGACCTCATCCAATTTTATCTAACACAAAAATAAATATACTTTTGAAGGGAGTGACCATACCCATTATTGACAAAACTCGCATTAAATTATTTACGAAAATGTCCAGATTATCAATATTTTATAAACTTACGCCATTCTCATATTCGACTTTCACGATGTGCATGCCCTCGTACTTGCAAAAATTCAAGACCTGTGAAACAGCATAGTTTTACTTAAAAATGTTGGTCTTTCTTACCTCTGCTGAGAATTCATACAAATTGCAAAGTAATTTAAGTTAACCGCATATTTAAATAAAATGCTTACACTTTCTGATCCAGGCATTTTTTGGCCAGACTTCTCCGAGTGTTTGGTCATCGAAAAACTTCCATCCTTTCTCATAGTAATTATAGTGACAATGGTCACAGTCTCACCTTTCGTAGAAGAATTCGCATAATCCTTAGTACCATCAGTCGCAGCGTCTTGCTCCTTTTGGTTTTCCTGGTTACCCTTTCCGCCTGGAGAGTCAATAACTTTGCTAACATACTCACTTCTCTCAGCAAGTGCACTTTGTTCGGCAAGATGATTCTTCCAGGAGAGCTCTGCCTCGATCTGGAACTGCTTTTTAAGCTCAGCCCTTCGTTGAGTGGCTTTTATAATGTCTTCCAAGAAGGGAGTCAAATCCACCCTGATGTTCTTCCTCTGCGCTCGTTTAGGTCCCCGGTGAACAGCCTCCATTGGAACTCTGTACAGGAAATGTACAGGAAACCATTAAAAATATTTTAAAAATCCACGCAGTTTGTTACTCTGACTTCATTCCGAAGGAAGGAAAAAGGATTAATTAAATTAGTTTTAGTCGATTTACTCAGAAGAGAGTTGGGGTTCCACGTTCTCAGATTCCTTCTCAACTTGTTCACATTCCACCGACTTTGAACTATCAAACACGAATCGAGGTGGGGGCTTTTGAATAAACGGCAACAGTGGCGTCAAATCTACTCTCCAGTTCTTCTTCTTCCGGATCCCCCTAAAGGCAGTGGAAAAAAATGCTTTAATTTTCAAACATGCGTCTTGAGAATTATGTTAAACATCAAAATAAACATACAAGTCAATAAAAAAGGTGCATAATAAAAACATTGTGCTAACTTACAACGTTGCAGGATTTCCTCGAACCCCTTCACCGTTTGGTACGGTGGTGGCCATCGTCAATTTATTTTGATCACCGTTTTCACAAACTTTGCGTTCAAATTTATAGAATCTCTCCACCAACTTCCGATTATGTTCAACTATTTCAGGCAATCGAACAGACCACTCCGAAGATCCTTGCCTCACAAACTAAAATACGAAATTGCGGAAATTAATTTGGAATTCATGTTTGTTTCTCAAACTAAAAAGGTTGAAGTTGAAGATGCAAAAGCGACAATAAGAAAAAAAAATCCAAAAACCGTACTATTTTTAGTTCTTCAGTGTCAGTAGCCCTAATTGCATAAATTAGATCTGAGACAATCGAGTAGAAACTGTTTACTATTAGAAAACCGACGTCAAAATGGTCAAGTTTTAGCTGAACACTTTGCTGGAAACTAAACAGCAAATAGACACACGAAAATGACAAAACCCGAGGTACGTAAAAATTACGTTTCTCCCTATTCTGTTGAGAATGAGAAAAATACGCCAACAATAATTCGGATGACGGCATTTGTCATGAAAACAACTTTCATAGCATAATATACGTAGGCTTTTTTACAAGTGTCACTTGTTTGATCTATTGTCATTTCTAGAGACTTTAATGAAAGTACTCCTTCTTTTCAACGTACACACCCTTCACTTTAATGTAATTATTGCATATATTATGTGGCCAAGTCCCTCCTTTGAGAATGCGGGCCTCCGATATCCAAATCGTAAAATTGCTCGTTTTTGCATCTCTAAAATATAGGCGCATTTATTAGAAAAATGTATGTGGTTTCCGGTGAGTGACGGTAAACGTGTCACAACTATGGTGGAGGAGCCACCTCCCGAGATCCCGCCACCACCTCTGAACACACGCTACCTTCAAATATTGACAAAGTTCTTGGCTCAGCATCCGGAGTCACTTGAAGGGCGTCTTCCTGCTTATCCCTTGCCGAGTGACAAAAGGAAGCTGGCTTTGGGAGTTGGTGGAAAAACATACTTTGCACTTTTGGGCTTGGAAATGGAATTAACTTATGATAATTGTGACCGCAGACGGCATGCGGTCTACTTAGAAGATCCTCCTGTGCCATATATCCGACGAGAGGTCGCCCGCCTTTGAAGAAGAAAGAAGATCTCACACAACCGAACGAAGAAGGGTGCCTACGGAAACGTCGTGGTTCTCGGAAAAATAACAAAAGCATGCAACCGGAGTCTGATTTTGATAAGAAAGAATAACAGAACGCTTGTAAAATTTTTGGAATTGAGCATCTTTCTTGTATTACCTGTGATTATTTTGTTGAATAAAGCTTCTAATTAGGTTTATATACAGCAACTTCATTTTTTTTTGCTTTTTATTGCATCCCGGCATTCATTTTTAATAACAAGTAAACTTTAACAAGCCTCCCATTGATTTGACATTTTATGAGTGCATCACAAAATATAAAATGTAAAGTAATCATAGTTGAAAATATATAAAAATTACATGTCGACGTGATAAAATTCGTGTGTACCATGTTGCAAGATTTTACAATAAGTTCTGACTACCCACGAGAAAAATATAGTACGGATTCTATGGTTTCACTAGCATTGTGACACTGATTGATGATTAATTGAAATTTAAGTCTACCTTACCATCTTCATAGTAAAGTACTAGTTACAATTACTGAGAATTTTGAAACTACATAGGCATGGTTGATTCTTGGTTTCACTAAAACTAACAACTAACACCAATCTCTACGATCAATATACCTAAAGTGCACTTTTTCATCACAGATTGCCTTCACCTCAGTTTTGACTATTTGATTACATCGTATTTGGAAGTTGAGTACCGCAAAAGGTACAATGTAAAAGAAAAATTAAAATATCAGTCTGTATCCTTGTATAAAAGTGGTGAGTACATAATACATGATTTATCTGAAGAGCTCAAACTAATTCATCAAACGGCATTCCACTGACGATGGAGCACAACCGACATACTGCTTTACACGCTTATCAGCCAGGTAATTAGGATGAACACATGCGCAACGCTCAGGTTTATCTTCTTGCTTGAAAATACGTGGAAAACCAACCCATTCACGATCAATTCCTCCACTGTTTGTGAAGAAGACGAATAGTAAATTATACAATGAAAATTATATATAAATAAATATTAAATATATAAACAAATCACACATTAGTTAGTACCTTAGTTTTGAGCACCACAGCCTACTACCGGATTCCGCAGTCCACTCCATGTTGCATGAAGGAAACAGTTTCTCAACAGCCTCCTCCTTTTTCTTGTTCTCCTCCGCAAGAGCAACCATCTTACGAAACTCTGCCATTTTCAGTGTTTCTTTTCCGTTCTCATCAAAGTACGTACCAATGTGGAGGCCTATAAATCCAAATGCAAAGATGCACTGAAAAAATGAAATGACCATTTTTTACACAGTGCGCAACTACAAACTCACCAACAAATTTGTACTCTTTATGACCAAGATAGAAATCAATCCAGCCAGACACGCTCTTAAAATCTTCAACTTCCAAGCCAGTCAGATCGGGTGTTAAATCGGGCTTCTCAAATTTACCAGTCACAAAGGAGCGCGATGCATCATGACCTGCGAAACACGTCAAAATCAGAACTAGTATTGACAACTTCAAAACTTCGAAATAATATATTAAAAACACAAACTTTGCACAAATATTTATACACTTTACCAATGAATGCATGATATCCGCTCCCTTCTCCATACATGGTTTCGGCAGTGGACACGTCAAAAACATGGCCAACGACAACCAGAAGTAACTTGCCTCCTTTGGTATAAGCTACATCTGAATCCGTGAAAAGTTTAAGCTTTCCATAGCTCTCCGGGGTGAGCGCTTGCCACTTTTTTTCTCCTCCCTTGAAAGAAGGCTTTTGCCCAGATCTTGCCACCACCACCGGTTTCTGAAAAATTAAGAAAAGGTTTTATCACTTGTGTTATTGAATACATGAGCACACATAAGAAAATGCATTTGTACGCCTTTGCATTTCCTCTTGTTGATATTCTATGAACGTCTGCCTTAACCCATCAATGAATATAATATGAGCAGGACAACATACCTTCACTGAACTTAATCCAAAATCCAAGTGCCCCCAATACTGACCAATCAACCAAGCACCAAATATTCCAACTATGAACGGAATTACATAGTAGCAAATATCCGCGAGTGCCACACCAAAAATCATTCGCCGGACAATTGGCTCTGACGTCAAGCCAGCGGTCCTCTTGCTAGTGTCGCTCATTCGTTCCTCAAAGTCCTCATATGATTCCAATCGGCTGGTTGACATCTCTTGTGGATCCTTCGTGTCAGATCCAGCCTGAATGGGACTACTTTCCCGATCACTGACCAACTTTTTAGCCGGACGACCAACGTTCTTATATTTCTTAGAAGGCATCTCTGTCACTAAAGAAAAAAAACCCAAACGGATCCCAATCCCATAACAAATTTAGTAAACCTTGTCAACAGCTATGTTCCACTCAAAAAATTGCTCTGTAAATAACTGGCAGAGTTCAAGCAACACTTCAAACAGGTCAATTACCAAGCTTCCTCTGAGTCTAAAGGTTTCTGGAAAGGAGCCTGATTTTCAGTAAGTCTAAGCACAAATGACAAAGGTAAATACACATATCACAGTAATCAAAAACAGGCCTGCCAAACCAAAAAATTCAAAATGATATGGTCACGTACCTGATCTTTTGAAGTATTGTACAAAGACGAAATAAATGGCAGTGTTCCACCTGTGCACGAATGACCGACTTGAATTTTCACCGGAAGACGACGAGAGGGCACGTATACGTCAAGTGCAAATAAGCACCTGTCACCTACTTCGCTAGCCGCGACTGAACAATCACAGTCCAGAATCGAATGACCACACAGCAAATATAAAACAACCAAAACAACAAGTGAATCTGAATGACTCAATCTACACGACACACGAATTGATCCACACAACTTACCAACACCGACACAGCTGAGAAAACTAAACACGACGACCTTATCAGCACTTGATATGCGCAATCAATTGTAAAAAAAGATAACCCAATGGCCTCAATGATGATAAGACCTGACAACCCAATCACAACAGCTGGACACCTCAAAACTTTAAATTTTATGTTGACTGAACGTCACGGAAAACCTGAGGGTAAATGTGAAATGAAAATATACAATAACTCACTCCCAAAAAAGCAAAGGCGACACAAAGAGAAAGTTGTCGGATTATGACTGAATTTATGTAAAAATTTTGTCAAACCCAGCACCTCATTTGCTTATCAAATAGATGCACGATGATAAGTGAAACAATTTAGCAGAGACAACACGACAAAAAAAACAACCTGTGCAACACACACGGCAAAATCTGTGTTATGAGAAATCTGTCAAAGGAGAAAAAATCACAGGTTCATGTGATCTCTTTGTTCGCGCCACATCGTCGGGGTGACTTGAGACATGAGGTAAGAGGAGACAAAGGAAAACACTCCACGACGCGAGCACTACTGAGGCCCAACGCATGCTTATTTTGAATTCTTTGAACGTGTACATAGCTGTTGCTGGACCGTTGTAATTAAATTCCGATTTTAATAAAGCACTTGCACAAAATGTGGAAATGCCTTTTGAAGATAAAGAGCATCGCTTACGTACAAAATGGTCAAAACAAAGAAAAAATGCACACCACAAAACGTATTTTAGCTTGAAAAGAAAGCTGGAAAAAAGTTTGAATTTCATAGCTGACGATGGGCAAGATGGCAAAGTATAAATAGAACCGATTTCGAGGTGGTCACCGTCATTTTTTGGTTAGAGTATAAGAACTCACGTTCTTGTGACATTGAAAATTATTTTTGTTACACTTTGGTTTTTTTTTTGTTGGAAAAATTACAATTTTTTCAGCATGGCTTCCACCGTGTCTGTGAATTCGTCATTGTCCCCATTTTCCTCCATTTCGTCCGTATTGAATAGGATTAAAAGTGTGGAGGAAATGATTCCCGTTCCCCGCACCCCGTTTCCGTCCGACTACTCCATTATCTACAATGGAAAGACAAACGCTGGTCGTCTCAAGACAAGTTCAAAGGTGTACGGGAATGGGTTTCGGAATGAAGGGGAAAAACTGGAACTTTCCGAACCCACTTCGAAGGGAGAGAAAGAAGCATTGCCGTACCACTTGAAAAAAGGCTGGGTTCAGAAATGGGTTTCAGCGCTGCCGGAAGTGGGCGGTCAACCCGAGGATGTCGACAGGCTGTACATCATCCCTAGAAGAAGTGAGCACTCAAAGTTCGGCAGGCGCGGAGACATTCCAGAAACTGTTAGTAATGTCCATCACTGGAACCGAAATAATCACCCGAGAGCCAATCACTGCAATGGGGAGCGGAAGGCAGAAATTCAACAAGTTGCTGAAAAGCGATCTCATGGCGACGTGATGAAGGTGAATACAAACGTTGGAAGCTACTCCTCTGAAGATTCGCCACCCCAAAAGCTTTCGAAAGTTATATTCGAACGTAAAGTTGGAGGAGTAAAGGAGCTGTGGGAGTTGAGGGATTCAGAGTTTCACCGCTACCAGAAGCGAGAGCCGATCACTTACAATGGGGAGACGCGTAAGAAAAATATGTCTATGAAGTAAAATTCAAAGCTTAATAATACATTAAAAATGATGATGGTAATAATTATTTTATTTTCGTTACGCAGACTACAAACCGGAGTCTAAAAATCCTCTAAATTGGCCACTGAGAAAAATCCAGACAAACCCTGCCTCCAACGGTGCACAGTGCGACCAAAATGACAAAGTTTACAACGAAGAGGTCAGAAAGCAAGAGAGACTAAACCGCTTCGGAAGTGACGTGGATAAGAACGCTGGAGGCTCAGCGGTTGGTAACGGTAAGTATATACCATTATACTAATTGTATCTGCCATGATTTAAGATTTTTATTAACTTATGACTTTTTTTCTCTCAAATATATCAGTCGACCTGTCCCTAGAAGACTTTGCTCGCCTCAGAGGATTGGACCAGAGACGAGCGGCTTCTGGATCAAAATTTTTGAAAAGTAGGGTGGCAAAAGAAAGTGGCTGGAGTGGGGAAGGGATTGCGGACAAAAATGGTATTGTAAACGGAGAGGAAGTGAAAGATTGGAAGCTACGACCAATTATTATTGACGGCAGCAACGTTGCACTAAAGTATGGTTTTCAAAAAATAAATTTAGCCCCATGCAAGTAGTTGTCATTATAATCTCCACTTCTTTTTTATTGTTGTTCTTTCTAGCTTTGGGGAAAAGAAGAACTTCGACTGCAACGGGATTCGAGTTTGCGTCGACTATTTCTGCAAGAGAGGACACGATAACATCACAGTAGTCGTTCCGGAACAGCGAATGCACTGTCTCAACGCGGAGGACTGTGTGGACGGAAAAATTCTCCAGAATCTTCTGAATGAGGGCCACCTCCTCACGTGTTGGAGCAGACAAATTAAACGGGAAGGAAAGTGGATTTCTTCTTATGACGACAGGTAAGCAACCCAATATTCACTCCAATGTGACATAATAAATCCTTTGTGTTTTTCCTCAATCCGAAGCCTGGTAATCACAAAGTGTTTTGAATTTTTTTCAGAATGATTGTTCAAATTGCTCATGAAAAGAAGGGCATCGTCGTTTCCAATGACCAGTTTCGAGATTTGTATAAGCAGCACCCGCAATGGCGTTCTACCATTGACAATCGGTACAGCTACTGAACAGTTTTAAAAAAATGTTCTCAGAATTCTTCACCATTTTAAGCAAAAATATCCATATCTGAATTGGGTGATGTTTTTATTCTTAATGTGTTGTATATTTTTGCAGAGTTCTGCAGTTTAGGTTTATGCCAGGGAAGTCAAAAATCATCATGTTCCCGATGGATCCCCTCGGGAGATATGGACCAACATTGGAGGAGTTTTTGCGGTTTTGAAGGCTATCACAGATGTTGAGAATCTTGAAGTTAGAACTCGTCTCGAAGGAGATGCCGATATTGTACTTACTACAGCGAAGTAGGTAGAAGTTGAAGGCAATTCTCAAATGTCAGTAGGAGGTTTACTGACAGGACAATGTAGCAATTAAGGAAAGCCTAAGGTTCAACTTTTACAGAAAGCAAAATCTGTACACTAAAGTTGTGTAACTTGTGTATCGCAAAATAATTGTTTTGAATTGGTCGGGATGTAATGTAGTTGCACATCTGCGTGCAAATATGACAAGATCTTATCATTGAAATCAGTCCTTGACTGAAGTTGGTCAAAACATGCAATATGTGTATGTAGGTGTGTTAAGTTTGAAAGTTGTGAAACCTGTAATCTTGGAATATATGTGTAGCAGCAACATGTATCAACATTCGCATGCATCTCCAGACAAATTCTAAATAAAACACTAAACAATTAATTATTTAAAACCGGTAATTATTATGCAATCGCCATAGACACGTTGTCTCATAATATGCCAAAAGATTTCATCAAGAAAGCTCACATTTCGCCCATTTCATCCACGAATTATGCTTAGGAACTGAATTTCTCATCCATTTATTTTGAATATTATTCTTTACAAAATCACAATACATTCCACAACTACTAACATTTACTCTGCTCTACAAAAATCAACGGCACATGCTTCTCTAACTAGTTGTATTTTTGAATAGCCTTTCTTCAGGGAGTCACGTTTATAACCCAAAAAAAACACGGACGTCATGCACCATCACCCACCATCCAAAAATGACATTTCCCTAACGTTTCACCTAAAATCTATTCTCAATCACAGACAAAACACCTTCATCACGAGGTCATCATGATGGGAGATGCCAAACAGTATAATTTCACACAAACATTATTACTGGTACATTCCTCCATAAATTTCATAGGTCACACAATAATCCGGCCTGTTTCTCTCCTCAATATTCCTAATTACATAGCTAATAAACTCCTGACAACTGGTTACGGAAAGCCATCCTTAAAAAATGCATAACAATGACTAGTACTTATTATCGAAACACTTTAGGCAATCCTTATTCTCGTTAACTGTGTTTACAGCGATTCGACTCTGTGTAGAAAGTACTTTATAAATAGCATTTAATAATGAGGGCAGTATCAAAATGAACTCGGCATCAATGCATATAACAACGTCGTGAACAAAATTACAATTAAGTAGTAGTATAACTGTAGGCCAAGAAGTGAGTACATATATTGAATATACAACTTACAAACTATTTATTGAACATGCAAAATGGCATACAAAAATTATTTTTAAAACGTTACCCTTTTTAAGTGCCTAACTGGCGACGGTGTCGTAGCTAACAGTATTTCAGTTTATTTTACAAAGCGCAAATTACACTTATTAGAGGTAAACTACAATATTGGCAAGGAATGTAATGTTTTTAAAACCATGTTGCTTAAAGCTAGCCCCGTTTGGCGATTTGAGTGTTGTCTCCGAAAAATATTTTGAGTATACACAACTTACCCTTGAACAGCAAAGACCGAAAGGATTACGTCTACTTATACACGTTACAGTAACTAGAGTAATTAAAGTAACCAATCTACTCGAGTAATGGAGACATATTGGTATACCGCAGTATTTTTAAATTCGACGAGCGGTCTATTTTTTTTGTTCCAGCTCAAAAATGGAAATTACGAGTTTCTTTGTTCTCTGTATGAACTTCCTTTAGATTACAGTTACACGTAAGACATTTGGTAGATCACAGTATGGTCATTTAGTTGAAGACATGAGACAAAGCTTGCGTTGGCAATAGCGCGTAGAGCAGTTTCAGTAAGGCATAGTAAGCAATTGCAACTTGGATTGGTGCGGACGAGGATCCCACCCCATTGACTGGAGGCTCAGGGGTGGAGTTCTCCGTCGGAATGATTGGAGTGCTCGTGCAACCCATCCAGAATGGGGCGGAAAGGGTCGGCGTCCGACTCTCCACCCTCATGTGCTTGTCATTAAACTTCCAAAATACTTTCCCCTTGAAGAAGTACACGTTTCCGTCCTTCCACCTGAGAACGGAGTCAATATTGTTTGGAACTCCTTGCCAAATGTGAATGTCACGAGGGTAGTCGGGCTCCACCCGGAAGTGGTGAGCATCATCTTGAAGTCTGCACACACAATGTACAAAATTGTGAGAATTTTTAAAGTAACTTTTACAAATTTGAGGACTGATGGACTGCGTTGATTTGAGTACCTCCAGTATTTATTGCCTGAGAAGAGGTACGTCTTCTTGTTGTAGCCCCAAATCATCGCACCGTCAATCCTCTCCACGTCCTCTGATATCCCCATGGTTGTGAGTGACTGAGGGTAGCCTTGCAGCAGTTCTGTTCCCTTAAATCGCCAATATTGTCGTCCTAAAACGAGGAAAGTACCAGGTCATTGGAATTATCACAATTTTCTTCAGAAACTTGTGTCAATGTATCTTCGAGATTAGTCGTATGGTTGTATGCAAACATATGTATAAATACGGCCATGCAATATAATATCTGCTGAGTATACCAATGAAAAACACGATCTCCACTTCGTTGTGCTCGTAGACTGCATCGACTTGGCTGAGATTCGTCGGAAGTTGTTGCCACATTTGGGTAATCAATGAAGGATATCCTTTCAGCAGGCGATTGTCATTAGGGGTGGAATTGATTCTCCAAAAGTACCGACCACGAAATATAAAGAGCTCATCACGAATCAAGGAAATGGCATCGTACGACGAGTCACAAGTGCTTGGTCGTCCATCAGGATAATAATTTTTTCCTCGGTACGGTTTCCGAGTGGTTGGTTGTGATCTTGGGATGTCATTGTTGGTACGACGACCACCACTTCCAGTCCCTCCGCCAAATGGATTTGGCGAAAATTTGCTGGTCGGGCCTATGAAATGCATTGAATTAAAAAACGGTCACATTTTTCTACAATTGTGGATTTTATTGTCGAGTTGTGGCAAGAAGCAAAATATGAAGTTAGTGGGATAGTCTCACCATAAATGCGGTCGATCCCGAGCTTGTCATCTTGAGACAACTGCAAATCATAGTCAAAATTCTGATACCAGGGATACATCAACGACCCCTCCACGTCCGAATGCGACAAACCCAGAGAGTGTCCAAACTCATGGGCTGCGACGGCAAACAGTCTGGTTCCTGAAAATGTTAAAAATAAGTCATGTGTGGTAGTGCATGACTACTTTTCGCACGCACATTTATTTTGGGCATGTGAATTAGCCTGATTGCATACTAATCAATCTCTTGCAATTTCTCTACTTTCTCCTATAATACTCATTGTACTCTTTTGAATTATTGAGGTACAAATATACGTAGAAAAGCTCGATAAACTCATAAAAACTATTCCAAAAATACATTTTTTAATCATGGGAAGTGCAGCTGGGGAAATGGGACACACAAAAGTTCTGATGGAGACAAATATGAACAGGATGTTTCTCATGATGTGATAAGCCTTTCATGAACTACCAACAGATCTTCTTACGAAGTCCCTATTACAACAATAAACGACAAACAAAAAGGCAATTCCAATGCTGTCAATTAGCCCCCAACCGGTCTCTGCAGAGAATTTTTCTGTTATCTTATCAATTTCACTTCTCTGCGGAGGATATAGATGAGTGTACAGTAGAACAGTGATCTGCATAATATCTGGACATTGTATATACCTTCTCCATTGGTAGTTTTTCCCTACAAATTCACATACATTACGCGTAAATTGTTATGATTTCCAGTTCAAGGTCTTATCACGAAAAAAACACATAGCAAGCATCCCTTGTCAGACAACAGAGGCAATAAAAAACGACGGGAGGCTTACTTGGAAAACACAATCCTGATGTCGGCGTCATCCGCCCGGTCCTGATCCAACCGCTGGAACCGCAACAATGTGGACCTAGACCAGACATTAAATGCTCTCGACAACTCGTCGATGATGTCCTGCTTGTCGTGCGTTGGTGTAGGTCTTTTCAGGCTAAAATGAAACAGAAATAATGTCATCGCCATACCAAATAAGCGGAGTCCTCTTGCATTTTTACATTCATACAATAAAACCAGAAAAGGAGAGCAACCATTGTGTAATTACATAAATGGTAGAATCTGAGTTATGAATGTCAATTGCTGGTTTTGTGATTACATAGATAAGCCTCCTTTTCAGGACAAGCAAGAAGCTTTAAAAAGATGCAAAGCGAAGCATAAGTTGAGGAATGTCCAAATAGACCCAAACTTCCACCAATTTTTGCACGCCATTCTGCTGGAAAGTGTTTCATAGCTGAGTTCGTTAAGGGAAGAGACTGGGAAGGCCAGAATGTTGAAAACTTTTGTTTGCTTGAGTTGCAGGAGTTGCATTGGGCACAGGCAGTTGTTAGTGTCTCCAAGAAACCCCGTGAGTAGTAAGCACCCGCGATTCGATGATATCTAGACTCTTGGATGACTCACTCTGGGAGGTTGTGACGACTTTAAGTTACAGCATCACCACCAACTTGAGTGAGTCCCCCTTGAGCCCATTTTATATATATTTACTGCGCTTTCTTCCAGCTCTCTCTTTGCGGTGACTCCAACAGCACGGACTCAACCACCTATTGCTCAGCGATAAGACCACCACCTCCGCCACCGAGATTAAATGTAGTGTCCAGAAGAAATCTCTCGAGAATCTCCATCTCATCATCGACACATCCAAGGAGGGTGATTACAAAAGCGTGTCAAAGGTATCCGTACCCTGAAGTCTTCACAAAACTTCCGGTTTGCATGAACAGGCTGCTTTCCACTTTGTTCCGACAGATGTGCAACAGCATAAGCCACAAAAACGCGAGAATGCAACGGAACCATGTATACTAAACCAGCAAAAGAGGTTCATAAAATACGGGAAAATGGAGGGCAAGATTCTAGCGGTTCACACAGCCATCAATAAAATTCCAAATACTGACAATAAGAGCACAATAATTCATGTTTTCTGCATACAACCGGTTTCATATTATTGCACTCATTCTCTTTATGTACTCAGAACGACAGAGCGAGAGTTTTCACAGGAAGAAACGCTCTGGAAACAATGGTTCTCCTTGTGCCAAGCAAATCATCCAAACACAATTCTCCTCCACACAGGCCTAAACGCCGCTCTCATTTCGTATGTGTGCACAATGAGTTTTTGATTCTTGAAATTAAGACAAAGCATTCGTGCCTCCAAAAGTTGCTTGCATAGTAATGTCACACTGTGGATGAATGATGCTTGAGTGGTTCTACAAACAATAGTAGGTATATATGAAGATAATATTTTTCGAGTACCCACGCATTCTGCATAGTTTAATGGTGTATTTAAGAGTAGCCATTTATGCAGACTAAGATGCCTTTCAGTGGAGTAAACGCATTTTAATACGCCTGATGAACTGAACAATATGCCATAATGTATAATATGTGTACACAGTTGTGGGAAGGAGTGAAACTTTTTTTCTTCAGAAAGGAGAGAGAGAGAGAAAATGAAGTTACAACAAGGATCTTTGTCTGTCGCTTCCATACACCCGAAATAATTTCGAAAACAACTTCTTCAAGGCTTTCACCTAGCACACAGACACACACTCACAACTTAATTCAGAGCCTCTGCGTTGGGGGCTCACTTGAGACAGAAAGTTTGTCGGGTTGACTTTGTGGGCCTTCATTAGTTAGTGTCTTGGAGGAAAATGCTTGTATGGTGGAGGAAAAACGGGAAGTGTGTCTGTAGTATGCAAAGCACCACAAGGAAAATTGTGTACAATAACTTCTAGGGAGAGTGAGACAGGCATTAACTTATCAATAATAGTAACACATTCTCTCTCACTCGCTTCACGATGCTTCGACTCCACCTCAGGAAACGTATTAGCCATGTGCGCCTTTTTCCGTATAGATTTAATCAATAACGGACCACGCTCTGGTAACACAATTAGGGAAATGACCCACACCACTAGCTGTCTCTGGGAGTTTATGCCTCTGACAATCATAAATTTCGGGGCACACACACACGGCAGTAAGTAATACGATTCCGACGCACTCATTCTTGTAGATGAACCTTGTTTAAGCTTTTACAAAAACTTTTCACATACACAAGAAGTCAGAGAGGCGTAGTAACTTTGGGGGAACACAGTTTGTTGCTAATTGTAAATCAAAATGTGGAGGGCTGTGAAAAAATGGTTTTGTACGGAAGATTTTGTACTTCTCCCTCCCACTTAATGCGTCGATGGCATTCCCGTGTTTAGAGTTCGGACTTAACCTTTGAGTTTACAACCGTCTCTGCTTCGAAAAGCCGTGTGGTTCTGCACAAAGATGCTCTTTCATTGCTCTCCGTGAGTCCAAAATGAAAACGAAGTTAACGACGCATAGGCATTATTGAGAGTGGTGACTATTCAACATCGAACTTGAGAGATCTTTGGGAGCATAAGCTTCAGCTTAAATGTATTCCTTCCATGCATGGTTTAAGTCGAGAACACGATATTCCTATGAAAGGCATATTTATGTTATGTATGTGTGTGGTTGCCGTAGTAAGTGAGTTATGCTCACAGAGCGTACTCCAAGTACTACGACACCGTTTGATTTGACTTGCTCCTAAATATTATGGAAGGAGAGTGATCCTTTTTTTTATTTATTACACTTGCTCACACAGCAACAACTTTGCAGTTGGTATTTTTTGGCTAACCACCTCGCATTCCAAGCAAGCCAACATGACAGATCGCTTACATGCAAATTAGTTGAATTCCTAGTTGCCTCATTACCCTTTCGGATGGACTCTTCTTGGTCACCGTTTTGGTTTCTACTGTACCTTCTGCTCCGAATTAGAACTGATTAAAAACGCTTCCATGAGCATAGGGGCATATGGAGATATTCTCGGAATGATTAAAATTTGAACAGTATCAAGAATTAAATTACTTTTGGAGAACCTCAGGATACACATTCAAGTAGTCAAATAATATGCATTCCAACTCAGTTTAAACAATAACTATTTTCTCTTCGGATCATGCTGCGTCCATAATAAAAGACAGATCAACCGAATTACCGATCTGTGAAGCAGTTTTTCTCTGCACATACGAACATTATATTCTCAAAGATTTATTCGACGTCATAACTAATGTGTGTGTACCTACGCTCAGTGCTCAGCCATTTCAGTGTGCTTCTTAAAAACCGTATTTCTTCTCCTCCCTTCTCACTCTCTCTCTCTGCACAACGGCAAGTTCTTTATGGAGCCATAATGTTATGTAAACTTGGTACGTCTTAAAAATGAAATGTGGATCTGCACACATTTTATGTTTGTGTACCTTGCCAAATTCTGAGAAAATATACGTTGGTCACAGCTTGGACCACGACGCCAATGATGATGATGATAATAGCGACGAAGGTGATGCTGCATGATACTTTCTAGACAGGTTGAATGTAATGCAATTTGTGGTCGTAGTTGCTGTTAAAAATGTATGAACACCTGGATATCAACGAAGATTCATCGGATCTGCATCCTTATTCTATTGATAAACCCATCTCTAAATCCTTCTCAAATTGACAGAAAATTATACTAAAGAAACATCTCTAGAAATCAATAAGTCTGCTCGAAAAGGCTCAATTTTCTATCACAACTTGGAATCAACTCTTGAAACAATATCCCCAGAATCAGTCAAATCAATAAATTACATATTAGTCTAGAAAAAGTTTAATTAGGTTCCCGTAAAAGAATGACCGTTTGAGAGAGCCAACGAAAATCTGCAAGACGACGACCTGAATACCAAGAGACAGACTTTGCAAATAAGACCATGAGAGAAAATAGATTCTTTTTTTTTTAGAAAATCGCACTCTTACAAAAACGACTATTCTCAAATCCTCTCCATACTAAATGGTGGATTGTCTCACACACAAATGCATGCGTTGCCAGAGAACTTTCTTCTTGTGAGTCAGTCCAAAAAGTGGACGCTTTTTTATACATTCTACGAAGAAGACGGCTTCCTATGCCGCCTTTGTATTTTCTCTCGGCAACTCTCTTTTCCGTTCATGGACTCCTTTCCAGTTCCGATTTTTAATAAAGAAAACCACGACAAAATACTTGGGGAATGAGACCAATTCACGTCGCTGTTCCCTCCAATAAATATATGGAAGCTGGGAAACGCACCCAGAATATTAATTAACGAGCGAATGAATAATCATTTATCCTCAATCTAAGCACTAAAAGTAAGAAGTGCACACACAGTCTACAACTTCCCATCTCTCCAAAAGTGAGAGGCAATGCAAAAAACTACTCTTCCCAAGCACATCTCCATCATCATCACTTGATCCTTGAAGAAACCATGTATGTGTGTTCGTGTCTCTGATTTTGTGTGATCACAACGAGAGAGGATCATCGACATCCGAAATACGCGGTGGCATGTGTGCAACACATGTAAAAATCCAGAGATTAATGGGATTGAAGGGAGAGGATAATTCAATCATGTGCACTTTGCATCTGTTATGGCAAACAAAGAATATAATGAGTAGACTCTTCTTGTGTCACAATCTCCATCATTTTCTGGAGGGAACATCCCTGTCTCATGTCTACTCCCTTTCAATCCTTCAGGAGGAGGACTACCCACTAATTAAATCTGGCTAACAACAACCATTGACTCCATCAAAACAATAGCTGGCTAATGGCTCTCTTTTCCGAGCTAATCGCGACGACTAATTGTTCAAACTAAACAAGCCATACAGTTCTATATTATACCATGATACTTTTTCTATAAAAAACGCCTGTAATGAATAATTAGCACGTTTTTTCTCTCTCAAAAAAGACTGCAAATTTCCCCTATTCATATCTCACTAATTAATATGAGCGGGGTTAAACTAATGTGGAGAGGACAAGGAAAGTTGAAAAGGACATCTCATTAGATGCTCAAGAGTTAGTTTCATCAAAGTTCAACATTCTAATTTGTAATAAGACACATGCGAGGAGTACAACGCAATAAGGATCTCTAACAAACATAATAATAATAATATCCACTTTTTTCCATTCTCTCTCTGTAAGTTGATCCTTCTCCAACTCCGTGCTCATTTCTTTTTTCAACTACACTTGTTAACGCTTATGTGCTACATATGTTTGCAAGAAA
Source organism: Alloscopus bannaensis (assembly GCA_027743745.1). Classification (NCBI taxonomy): domain Eukaryota; kingdom Metazoa; phylum Arthropoda; class Collembola; order Entomobryomorpha; family Entomobryidae; genus Alloscopus; species Alloscopus bannaensis. The sequence goes on along the minus strand of JAHZMW010003629.1, from coordinate 11,489 downwards.
AAAAGCGACCAGGAAAAAAAGAAGGCTCACTTGGAGAATGTTTTTTATCTCTCTTCCTGTTGTTTCTCTGTCCGGTGGATTACAAAGTTCGTGAATGCCATAGTCTCACACAGAGTTCACAGCTCTCTCCGTTTTTTCCCTAGTTTTACATGCGATGTGTGTGTGTTAGAGCAACTGGATAATAAGACGACGAAAACTCTCTTTTCCAATAAAATATCTCTGGTGGAAACAAAGAGCTCAATATGGATGTTTGTATGGTTCTTTGCACCCACAGAGAAACTCTAAGCACGGAGAAAAATTAAAGCGGATATATATCGTCACGATAGCATGACTCGATCTTTTTATGCACGCTAGCTTGTCATTTTACTCGCATGAATCAGCGAATTACTTTTTTCTTTGAACCCAGGTATGTGTGAGCGAACATTTGCCAGTTTCCTATCTCACACAAGTTTCCCGTAGTAGTCCACATAAAATCCCTGTTTTCCCCTGCAATACGTTGTACTATCTTGCCGAACTCTACATGACAACTATACGATTGGAAGGAATCGTACAAAACCCATCGGATGCTCAACGGGAAATGTTAGAAGCAAATACGAAGTAGTGCTATTATGCCATTATGTGTTTTATTGTGACAGTGAGTCATGTCACAAAAATCTGCAGCGCCACCAATTCTCCTCACAGTGTGAAATGACTTGTAAAACAGATTTATTACTTATTATATGCATGACTCAAACTATTAAAACACCGAGTCCCAATAACATTCAAGGAATGATCACTATGATTATGGCTGTTTTGAGGGTAAAAAGGAGCGCAACAAGATCAGTAATAATTATGTTTTTGACTGCACAACAAAGATGAAAAGGAAGCGAGTATTATTCATCGCAGTCTCGGAAGAGAGAGAGAGGTAATGAAATAATGGAAAATCTTGATCACTTACAAGTACAACCGTTTCAGAGATTAATGTGTGTGTGTGCGATGAGAGGAAAGATTGGGGGAGAGAAAGCTTGTTCTTCTTTACAAGCTTATTTGAAACCTTTTGGCCAAAAACACACACACACCACCACCACATCTGCTCTCTGGAGTCAGTGATCATGATGATGATGACGACGATGATTCCCTTGTTTTCCTTAAGGCTCTTTTCCCTCACCTTTTCTGCATTACGTGGTTAGGCTGTATAAATAGGACTTGATTTCCTTTGTCTGCTCTCTCTCTCTCGCTCAACTCGCAATTCGACGATGCACGCTACTTTTTTTGTGCTAGACCAAACTAAAACCGTTTTCCCTTCAGTATTTCGTTCTCCACTTCTTATCCTCTTTTCTCGAGAAAAAAAAGGAAAATCCTTCAATATCAGGAAGACAGCCTCAACACCATATTATACGGAATGGTGAGTAAGACGAAGGGAGAAAGAAAAGTAAGTATATCTTTTTACCGTGATTCTTTTTTTCTCTTCGTAAAGTCGTTTCATAGTAATCAGACAGGAGAGGACTAGTTAAAATAACTTTTAGACACAGACACAACCACACTCAGCATGGAAGACGACGATGACACAAATCCTACTTTTTTCTCCCCATTATTTCCGTGCTTTCTCTGAGATAAAAAAATCGCCTTTCATTTCGCGTGCAGCTCATACAACGTGTGCTCTGTGTCTGAGAAACATATACTCGAATAGTTAGTACGATAGCAAAAAAAAACTCTGACCTCACAGTTTTTTTCTTTCTTTACTTATATTATTCTCTGACAAAACAAAACCACTAACTTTTAATTCTCTCCTGTTCCCGATTTCCCTGTCTCCCTTCATCCGTCGTTGTTGCTCGTGACCTTAAATGCGCAAGTATCAAAAATTGAACACGACGAAAAGTAAATAAAGGGCGAAAGTATTAGGAGAGAGGCACAATAAAAAAAGTAGTTTCCTCTCTTTCCTTCACTGCTACAACCACCGTGGAGGTGGAGTGTGAGAAAGCTATCTGTTTATGTAAATGGTGGACCACATTAGGTGGAAGACGGAAAGTGGTCTGTTTGATGGGAAAAATGAATATTTTTCCGCTACAAAAGCTGACTTCGTACGGAAATGAAACTATACGCTAAACTCAAAGATCCGACTGATTTACAACACTTTTCTTTCGTTTGGTGTGTGGTGAGTTGTACTTTTTTTTACCTAAGTTTGAGTCTCGACCAAAAAAAACTGACGAACAAGTCGAATTGTGAGGAAAGAGTGAGTACTTTTTTCGCTAAGCTTCCTACACTTTGTTTGTGTACTTATCTACTCGCTCTTTATTAAGTTGAGCGAGAGAGACGGGAGCGGAGGTGGTAGTCGCTTGGGGATGATGCTCACTTGTTCCAAGCTTGCTAAACACTGACCGCCTTCTTTTTGATTTTGGCCTCCTTATACCCGATTTTCTCTCCAAGAGCATCCTCTCTCTAGAAGCCTGTGTGTCTTCTGATAATATTATTTTGTGTATATAACCACTGCTTGAACATAAGTCTGACTCTCAAATTGTGTGAGCACGTTGAGATATTCGACAAAGTTGTACAATGTGCGAGAGAGAAATGGAGCTGACTGAAAAGCGACGAGAAAAGAGAGAGATCCCTGAATTGAATGTGTCTGCATGGATGCAGTTACAAGAGCGTATTATATTTCCAGAATATAAATACCACATTGACGCATCAAACACATCATCACATCACACATACAATTTTTGTGGAGTCACAATCTTCGCCTTTTTCTTCTCAGAGTCAGAGATTGGTGGTGGTGGAGAGACACAGCTTTGTGCGTACTACATCTAATATTCATGTTCTCTTCTCAATGATATGCTTGAGGAGAGAATGTGTTTGGTGTGAAAACCTCCCTCCAACGATACACAAGTTGGTCCTTCCACCAAACGATTGTTGGAGAGTGATACTTCTAGAAACATTTTCACAATCCTAATCGAAGACAACAGCGTGCTGAAATTGTGGGTACATCAACCGGAATCCGTTCTTTTAAGATGCAGAGAAAAGATTGGGAACACTTGACTAAATCGCAGAGACCCATCTTAGTCAGAGAAGTGGCAACCCTGATTTTTGTCCTCTAAATAAGGCATATTAGTATTGTTTTTATGATGAGTACCAACAACCGCCGACTCTAGACAAAGGTCTCTTTATTTTGAAACATTTGTCATAAAATGCATCCCTATGATATTATGACTGTTTAAGTTGCCCTCCCTTCTTTCCTTGAACTCAACTCTCTCAATTTTGCTCACAACAAAATCTCCTTTGGTTGACTGGTTGTGAGGATTTCTGGAGTAATTGCTCACTTTTGTACCGTGTGTAGATTAAAATAGACAATTTTTACTGGCTCAACACTTAAACTTTGCGGTATTACAATAAAGATTTTCCAGCCTTTGTTCTTGTCGTCCTTTTGCGTCTCTTCGGAATTGATTTATACTTGTAATGTCTCTGTAATATTTCGTATGGGGAGGGAGTTTTTTCATACGGTGCAGAATGTGAGCATTTTATTTTGATCCATGTAAATCATCTGTCGTGTCCCATTACTTTGCTCATAATCGTCCTCACACAACATGATGCAAATAGTAAACCAGATGGCTGAGAAGAAAAACGGAATAAAAAACGAAGGAGGTTTGGCTGATAGAGAGTAGCAAAAGATCGATGCCTTTGTGCAAACATAAGGTAAATGTTAGCATGACATGTAGCCATCACCTTCGCTCCCTCTTTTTCCGTATGATTAGAAGTATGACAGACAACCTTTAAAAAACAACTCCCAAATAGATACGGTTGATGTGTGTGTGTGCTCGGCCCTATTACAATATTGACTCCGTCAGGAGGAAGTAAAACATGATAATGGGATGTTGATGAGTGGGCAGTTACACTCTTTTTTTTTCTCGTTCCATTTTTTCCATCTTCAAAGCCTTCGTATATGATTTCACTCGATAATAATATGGATACTCTACACACTCCGCAAGAGGGTTTGAAATATTCCAAATGTTTACTCTTTGGAGGTATGTGCATTTCCATAATATAACTATTGTGTGAGGTGTACGAATTCTAAAGAATGGGAGTCTCACTCTTGTGTGGGAGTTGAAAAGAAAATCCTTGAAATCACATACAAAACTCACGCTAACTGCTACCTGTTATATTTTACAAGGGTCACACAACGACAATCGCTCAAATTTCATTTATTTTCCATTTTTCAGTACGCAGTGATCTTAATTGCCAACGTGAAACAGAGAGCCTATATTTATTCAATATAAATGCGACCACGAGTTTATTTTGTGCTACAAAATAATCAACGCTGCAACAACCAGATAATACAAAAGAACGCCCCCTTTTCCATGCAACGTCTGTGGTGATCGTGGAACACATATTATATGGATGATGATGTGTGTGGAGCCTAGAAGAATATTGAATTTCGCCTACCGATCATGTTTCCAACAACTGTTTACCATTCACATGCATGCATGCAATCACCAACTATCGATTGCTCACTCTACCAAGCAAGACGTAATTCTTACATACTTTGCTACATATTCTGAATTTTTTTTTCACAAAACGGAAAATACAAATGAGCCGAGAATTTCTTCGAAACGGAGTTATAATGGAAAGAATGAGGAGGAGCTGATTTCATCGAATTCCCTTTCCCATTTTTTTTCTCTTTGAGACATTTCTAACAACTCTTCGAACCGAGTTAGTTAACTCAATACAAGCTCAACTTGACAACAATGATGCATTGGAAGAAAGACAACTTATGCGTGTACCTAATTGTGGTGCTTTTCCTTTTCTCCAGCAGTATTTTACATGGGTGGAGAGAAAGTGTGATGAATTTTTTAAATTTGCAAATTGAAACTTGATTTTCCTTGTGTAAAAGCGCAATCACATTTTCAGAATTGCTGGCGCAATGATGATGCCTCGTACTTGGTTTGGATTCAACCTATTTATTTTTTGCAACAGCACCAGAGCCCCGGAAAGTCTTAAATGGTCGAGGATCTCTGTAGAAATGATGCTCTGTACTTCTCCGCCGTTAAAGCCGGGATTTACAGCGCTTCACTCAAGGGAATTCGCCAGTCTTGACTTGTTCGACTTCATTGAATTTTGTTGCACTTCATCTCCGTCTCGCTGACACACAAACACGATCTCTCAAGGAGAGGAGAGACAGTATCGTCGAGCCTTCCTCCAGATTATTTCCCATTAAGTAGAGAGCGTTTTCATGGAGAATGCAAATAAATGTTGATTGCAAGCAAGAGCGAGAAAAGAGAGGAGCATGTTTGCCAGACTTTCACATTCAATAAGTAATTTACAAGTAGGCATTGCAAAATTATGCATTGTAAAAATCCTCCCGTATTTTTCCCAAATCCATTTGCTCCTTCGCTCCGGACACGAACAGGTTTGTTTCGCAACTCTTTCTCTTCACTCGAATGGGAAAGGGAGCAGTGGAAAGGATTAATTCAACTAAAGACCTTCCACAGTGGATGGCGCATACAAAGGAGAATCTTATGCCACTTCTCTCGCTCTTTCGCAAAAGTGGATGGTGTGTGTGTGTGTGCCACCACAAAACACGAAGGGAGAGAGCTACAAATATGCTCTTTCCAAGTATAATACCATTCTTGCCTGCTCTTCTCGAAACCACTGCATTTTGGTTTCTTGGCCTTTCTTTACAACTCCCTTGTGTAAATGCATGGTCTCCGATGGTTAGGACATTTCACCTTTAAGCGACTGCCTCGAGAACAAGACGAAAGACACAACTTGCCCCTACCCAAAAACCAGAAAAGATATTCTCGCATACATTCTCCAATCGCCTGCAGTAGGAAAGGATGAGGAAACTGCAAGGCTCTCCAATATACATCCGTAGTCCATTCATTCACATTTTCAAGAATGGACTTCGACCCCACAATAGATCGTCGTGTGACATTATTCAAGCCTTCAAATACTGGAAGAGGAAGATCCTCCTCACTTCCCAAGATGGTGATATTTCGCAGGACGAAATACACGAGATAATTGATGCAAGTCTTGAGAGAGGCTCACCTGAGTTTATTGCCACACACTCTGGGAAAGGTGAATGCATATTGGAAATTTTTACGCGAACGAGAAATACATAAATTTCGCAGGGACAAAGTCTGCAAAGAAAATAGGTGTTTAAAAATGTACACATTTAAAAAACCGGTTTTCTCTTTCAAAGAAAATTCAGTAAACGGCGAAGGAAACGCGTGCTCCTCATTTTAAGAATTGAACAACCAATTGAGACCCTTCAAATATGGAGCACCTGTGAAAGGGCAATTGGGAGGAAATTATGTTGTGTATAATGGGAGTTGCAGGTGTGTGCTCCACCAACATTTCACCGAGACCACCTTTTTCCTAAAAAAAACTCACACTTTTGTTCTTCCCTTTCCCCCCGTTGATGCGCCACTTTTCCCCAGACCAAGGAACAGACTAGTACGGCACCACGAATATAATGAGGATGCGAATGTGTGATGCACATTCAACAGTAAGTTTTCCCTTAAAACGGTTACATATAGTATACATTATTGGAGTGAGCCTCCAAAAACAGTGGATTAGTACAAGCGTAGATTATTGGACCACTTGGTTTGAGCCACTTCAAAATAATAAAGCCCCGTAGTCCTCCGATCATCATCATATTCTTATTATGTATCTCTCCCAACCCTTTTGGCCAAAGAAAGAAACTGACTTGGCAGTCTTGCACTTTTCTGCGAGAAAAACTAACTAACGGTTGTGCAAGACAAAAAGATGACAGGTTTCATTGTCCAAGTTTGAGCATATTGTGTCTTTAGCTGGCACACAGAAAGTGCCTCAAAACTCACGATATCTCTGATACGATGGGAAAGCAGCAAAAAACTTCTTCTTTTCAGCAGCGTAAGGTAAAAGTTGGAAAAAATACAAGTGGGCTTGTATATTTTCTCTTTTTTTTGCGCAATAGCTTTTTCAGCGTCTCATTAGTTGTATCACGTTGACATCAGAGAAGTGTGACGCGAGTTCTCTTTCGGAAGAGGAGAAGGAATTGACTCGGATTTTGTCTCGACTGTAAACTTATCTTGTCATTGTCCTATTAATCGCTCATTTTTTATAGAGATAAATAGGTATACTATGACTTCGCGAATTTCCTGAGGAAAGCAGACAAGTTGAGAGATTTTTTTTGGATGAATTCGATTTGTCTAGAGAGGGTTCAACGATTGAGGAACAGTCCTCTCTGATGTATTACATCACAAAGTTTGGTGGCAATCTCCTCTAATTAAGGTGTCTATGATCAAAAGCGAGTGAAGCATGCTTCCACAGAGAAACCGATTTACAACTTTGTGAGAGCTGTGTAATTAGTGCGGAGGAAAGTGTTACGCATCTTTACAATTTCTCGTCAACTCACCATCTTCCCTAACAAAGGGAAACTTTTTGGCAAGTCTCTTCAACGCTTATGAGTCCGCCACTTCATTCAACGTATTATTATTATCGTTTGAATGTGCTCTCTGTTTGATCTATGTGAAGAGACTTCATTACATTTTGCAACAAGAGAAAAAGAGGGGAAGGAGAATGAAAAAAAATGAGAAATTTGATATAGGTAACAGCTTCAAGAGTCGTAAAGAAATGAAGATTGTAATTCAGACAGTGATGTCATCCGTATTCCCTCCACTAAAAGTCAGCACGATGGTGTGTCACTGTCATCCCATATTTTTTTTACAACGAATTGTACCTTATGGTACTTTTCCTCCTTATCTACATTTTTTACGATGTGATAATGCATTGCATCTTGATAAGATTGCGAATTGCGCCTCCTACGAAATATTCCTTCGTATTCGCAGACTTCGAAATAAGTGCACAAAAAGTGTGCTTTCATAAACCTGAACAATTCTTGGAGAGAGGATTGCCTTTCCTGAGTTTGACAGTTGCGCTATTTTGAGGATGATGGAAGGTTTTGTAATTTGCATACGCGAGTTCACACGTAACAACTCTGAAGATTCGAGTGTCGAAAGTATATAGCTTTTTTTATAAAAAACGCCATATTTTTGTTCACTTTCAATTCCAGAGCGCTGCATCCGTCACACCAACTTGAAGCTAATAGTCGTGTAAAACAAGCTGAGAAAGTGACGGGATGATGAAGCGATGAAGGTGACATTCGCAATTTGCATTTTTGACGTCACACAAAAATACTCTAGTAATTGAATGCGATGATAATTATTGAGTTGGATAACTTCAAAATAGTGTTGCGCCACTTACGTATTTGAGTCGTCGACAAAGTGGCAACCTTGGGTGATCCAATGCAATTCAAACGATTTAATATGTAACGTCTCAAATTGAGTTTTGGAGACCCAACGCATTAAATATGCAAAGGTAAAGGGATCCAGCACACATGACGAGTCTCACGCTATCACCACGTGATTTCAAACATTGGCCTCAGTTGAGACTCACTTTCCAACTTGATCAGAATCGCACTCGTTGTGTACCATCTATATATTTGCTCACGTGTTGTACTCCGCGCTAATTCCCACCAAAGTCAGGGAATACTGTGTGCTGCACACTGCGATGCGGTCGCATTTACCATGAACTTTCCGTTAAATAGATGATCACCATAAAGTTACGTCGAAAAGTGTACGTCTCTGAGGCCGTTTTACCGGGGGTACAACGACGATATTAAAAATACATGGGTACTCCTTTATGCACCGTTAAAGTGGGCAATTTTAAGAGAGAGAGCACGTATTATTAAAAACTGTGTATCGCCACCATTGTCAGTAGCATTCAAAACTAAAAGTCAAATGCCTCAACCTTCTCCTCTCTTCATTTTTCCCCAAGTTTTCATTTTGGTGTAAAGGCCGGCCTTTTCTGTAGACTATCCAAAGTACATACATATTTACACTTTAGGTTTTCAGAAACTTCTAGCCACACGCCACCGATATCTCATAGCTTCTTTATATCCTTCAAGAAACGCTTATGATGACAAGCTTCTCCATCCCTTTCACAGCGCTATTATGGAGGCTACAATCTGATCACAAAACTTTGAGAGCACGCATTATAGAAAACTCTCATTTAACTCTGCAGTATGCACGAACCTCCAATGACTGCTGCACCATTCCAGAAAATTTGTTAAACTCTTCTGGAAATGTATACATAATAATAACATGCTAGCCAAAAAAAACGAAAAAGAAAAGCCATCATCGTATATCGCGATGGTTGGAAGATTATGCCTTTCTGAAATGCAATGGACTGCTGCTGCGTTGAGTGAAGGAGTACAGCAACATTTAAATGTCAGCAATATCGATTAAGACTCATGGTCGGATGATCTCATTGATGCTGGAAATGTCACAGAGGAACATGCATTTTATATAGTCAAACAATAATAATATTATGTAGTCGTCGTCATAGTTGAGGTACACGTTCCCCTTCCATTGTCCCTCAGGATTTTTTTTAGACTTTGCTAGCATGTATCTAAATGTACAAGCTGTGCATGGGAATTCTATAGGAATAATTCCATTCTTCATTTTTACTCATTATTCTCGTCGACCACCACTCCACCATCATTTTTAGTAATACCAACGAAAAAAGCGGATCCTTCCCTTCATCACATTATTCACATTTATGCTCAAAATATAAATTCCAGAAGGGAAGACTCTATACAGAGCTAGTGTTCCGCATTAGAATCATTGTGATATTTGCAGAGATTGTCACAGGGAAAGGAGCTGAATGGATTGAGGAGAGAGTGGATTATTTGCTCTGAGGAAGACGAATTGTGTAAAGAAAGGAGCTTGAATGCCATATCAGTCGTTATGATCATAAATTATGGTGTTAATTGAGCTAGCTAATGGGTGTAATTTTAATGGGTTCCGAGGAGTGAGACAATGTTTGATTTTCATACAGCTTGCGAAGCACAATGTGCAAGATTGGGGTGGCTTTGCGTTTCACAAGAAACGCAGCACATATTTTACAAGCTTTTCGCTTATCTCCAAGTAATTTGAATGGCTGCCATTTCACTTCATTCTTTGTATCGTGAACATATATTGAATTATGACTTAGAAGTTGTTGCACGCAATGCGACTAAATCTTGTCGTTTACAAGTCATACTTATGCTGACCTGTTTGTGCAGAGAATACCGCAAATAAATATGCTTCCACTCGATGGAATATTATGTATCTTGCAATTTTTTTTGTCAGCAAATATCCATTGTTTATTGCCTGTTCTGCATTTTAAATGCATTTGTATGCAGTAAATTTGCTTGTGCCAGCAGTTTTCTGGACTTGATGAATAGTTAACCTGAAGGAATGCAAATGTTCACCTTTGACAAAATAATGCATTTAGGTGTCATTAGCACGTACATGTCATCATCATGTTTAAGTTTTGCATAAAGTCGTCCCAATTATTACAAATTCAAACGGAACTCATCCTTGCAAATCGTGACAGTGAAACAAAGCCAAAGCCTGAGCTGTTTGTTGTTTTTTAAAATGAATTTGCAGATTGATGTGCCTCTGCTCACAACGAAGCAAAGTTCATCAAACCAAATACAAGTTTCATCAGTTCAAAACGTTGCCCTCCAATTTTTTGTCGAGTTTGGCAAGAATTGACAGTTTCAAACTCTCTCAGCTAAATGCACATTGTCAATTGTAGCATACATTGACTCCTGAACTTTATTCAGTTGATGGCATCCACGGGTTGAAGAGAAGTTGCCTGTAATTTTTCCCTTTCCTTTGCTTAGAGACAAATCCTCTTAATAGGTTTCTCCTGTTCCTTTTGAGGTAAACAGTAAACAAGGGAATATACGAAAGAAGACTACTTCGCTTTTTGTGGAATCATTATCTTCATTAAGTCATGAGATCGCGTACAGGAAGCTCAGCACAACTCCACAACTGCAAATCTTACTTCCATCCAGCCAGATACTTTATCAGAAATTATGTTGCGTGTGTACGAACTAGAAAATAACTTCCGATCTGCTTCCTCCAGCCTCTTTGGAAGACAGACGACCGTTTTCTGTAATCACGAACTTTTTCCTAATCTCTTCCAAACCAAGGGGTTCCTCTTAAAAGATAATGACAAATTATAAGAAGCAACTACTTCTGCTTTCAGATCCTTCTCTTCTTACGGAAACAAATAAAGATGGCTTTTAAAATCACGTAATGAATAAAACTAGAAAAGATTATTACATGATTCTTCCCTGGATTTGTAGTGGATAGCGTACATACAGTAGGCAAAATAAAGAGAGGAAAAATGAGAGGTATAGTGTAACACAAATACTCGTGAATTTTCTCGTAGCCGTGAAAACATCAGCTTATCCGAATTTAATCCAGTATACATACATCATAATTACGTAAATATTATGATAGAAACAATTCCATGATTTTCAGCAACATAAATTTCTTCGTTTCAGTTTGCCCTTTTATGTTCAGTATGCGATTGTATACGAAGGGCTTTAGATAAGTCTTTTCCTGTTTTTGATTTATTATAACTTTGGACATGGTCCATCGATTTTCATATAAATTTTACCATAAACACCCACGACTCTTAGG
>JAHZMW010003628.1:0-10750 GCA_027743745.1 Alloscopus bannaensis | reverse complement strand
TTGTTACTCCTCAACAAAAGTTGTTACTTTTAATTTGAAATTTATGGGATCCTAATTTGGCTCCCAATGAACCTAATTTGGCTCCCTTCTGAAGGAATTTACGAAAGAAATTACATAAGGTAGCCAAATTTGGCTCCCTGTGAACCAAATTTGGCTCCTGAACACCCACTGCCAGTAGATACTAAATTAAGCGTTGGAAAAAAAACCATGCAAATGCAATGCAAAAAATATGGCGTCAAATGGGGTGATTGTTTTTTCAATTATATTATGATTGCTACTTTAGCTGTTTGACTGTTCAAAAAAATTTATATAAATACGTCTCAGACAGGCGCTGCGGAAGCGGGGGGATGGGAGGACGTCCCCCCCCCCCGTCGGTCCAAACGCCATTTACCAAAGCATTGCTATTGTTCTTTTTTGTATTGATATCCCCCCACGTCCGCGGACGTTTCAGAGTAAGGAATTTATCCAAGAAATACGTAATATATACAAGTATATTATGACTTGTTATTTTCTTCGAACAGGGATGCTTCGTTTTGAGTACTACATTTGAATTTTCATCACTTTGATTGTTGCCTATTGGGGGATATGCCACGAAATTGGTAGCCACGAAGCTGGTAATCATTCATTATACTGGAGATTCACAAATACTCTTTTCCCCCTCTCGACTGCATATTACTAGAAACCGGAAAGTACATTTTTTTGGGTGGCACATTCTACTAAGCATTTTCGAAACACACAAAATGCAAACTTATTAATTAAGAATCCACTTTACATATTACTTTGTATCTGTATATCAATATTTATATTTTTACGCCGAATGTAATTCTGTGGATTTTTATGAATCACGCAGAATTGTAATAGCATCACCAGTTGTAATAAAGTTATGAATAGATTAACGTTAAGCCTTGTATACTGTACACTATTTTAAGTATAAAAATGTAGATGTCGATTAGTTCGAAATACGAGGAACTCGTTACTATCTCTAGATGCCATATCACTAACATACGGGTGTAAATTACTTTCTCTTGGGTAAAACGTCTTCTGCACCTGCAACTAACAGACTGTGTTTTGTAAAAATTCGTACAAGAAGTTTTTCAGACGGGTGAATTGTTGAGTACCTACATAACAAATTTCATGTCTCGTGTAAAGGTTAGATATTTAAAGTATTATAATAGAAGTAATTACAGAACATATATTATGTTATTTAATAGTTTCAGCTTACACATATTCTTAATTCAAACTTAAGTTTAATTATAAGTTAGAATCTAATTAAGATTTTGAGTCCTTTTTTATTATTAACTGTACATGTATTATTTTGATTAACATTAATAATTCTCAACTGAGAGGGGGTATTCCAAGAATGCTGAAAAACAGCTACTTTTCTAGATCTTGATTGGTTTGTTTTTGTTTATCCTCGCGTTCCTTGACCTGTTCCTCTTCCCAATGCTTTGCATACAATGCCGGATCCATATTACGAGCTCTCATCGCCTCCTGCAAATATTTTAAAGCATGTAACTTTCAGTATTGAATTTGCAATTAATTTTGTAAAGTTATCATTCAAATAGTGTACTTCTCTAGACGTTTTAACATAATTGAGGTGATCTTAAACTGACTACCTATGCATTTTCTGGCGAAGCGATTAAAAATTAACTGGTGAGCGTGCTCTGTTACAATATAGATGCACTTAACTATGAATCGGACTATCCGTAGATTCAAAACGTATTTTTAAGCGCACACATTGTGTGTCAACAAAATTCTTTGAATTCCGGCATAGACGTTTCTTCCTAGTGATTTCTATAGGTATTAGAGTGTTAAAACCGTTTTCTTTTGTCATCTTGCACGAATTTTTGCCTACATATTAATTAAAAAGCACGGGTCATCTATTTACTGGTCATAATTGCGATGCATAACAGTAAATTTTAGCGCATCACTAACAAAGCGGAAAAGCAGAGCTGGAGAAATTTTCTAATTAGATTAGGCTAATATGGCGGCTGGAATAGAAATGCAACCAACCACAACGTCATATTACCACCATCACACATACATGTGTAATTGAACACTCGTTGGACGACCTCCTTGCCCGTTGTGTACACGGAATATACAAGCAAACAACTTTCATGAATATTGCAAACATTGAGCATACTCCCCAGATTTTTCTATGTGTACATATGAATAAATCTGTATGCGCCTCAATTATGGATTAGTGCTTGCTTGGACTGTTTTCTGCAATACATCAAATACATAGTTGTTCCCTATCTGAAAAAATTTCTATATCTCAGTCAAACTCAACCTCTCTCCCTCACTAGAGTTTGGCAAACTACTCTCTCGTTGTTTGGAAGAGAGCACACCATGTTGCAGAAATTCGCAAACACCAATAAGAGTAAACAATGGCGAAACCAGTTTCCTTGCATCCCCTCTCTTAAAACAACTAACCTGCACCACACACAAATACAAACACATCACCGCACACATGAAAGCGAGATGGGCCAACTGCTCACTATAAAGCAATGTAGCTATTATTACATACATTAAAAAAAAAAACTTTTCCCATCTGTATGTAACACATACTGTGAGTTGCTGAGTTCTTGACGAGGCAACACACGTAGCGAAAGTAGAGAGTTTTGCATAGCAAAAAGCCAATCCAAACATCACAGTCGGGAGCAACACAGCGAATCACATAGCGCTTCATCTGCAATGAAAGCTTCTCGCTTTTTGTGTGCTCATAGAGAGGCATCTAGTCGAAATACAGCAGCAGATGTCAGCTCATCATTCCCCCGCTGCTGTGTGCAACCTCGTCGCATACCACACAGCTTACACAACTACTACTGTGAAGGAATTCATTGAAACGAGAAAACTAACCTACGGCATGATATTAGGTGCAACCTAAAATGGGAGGCTTGAATGAAATGAAAGATTTTGGTGGTGAGTGGTAAGCGTTGAGCGTAAAAACTTTCCTGGCTTTGGTTACGCAAGCCAGCAACGTGAACGAGTGCGTGTGTTGTTTTTCCCAACTTACTTTAACACACTCCGAGTAAGCTTTCAACATGGCTTCGCAGGGATTGGTCTCCTTCGAGGAATCGCCCTTGAGAAACGTTTCTGCAAACCATGTGTTGAAACATGACTCGTACTCGTGTTTTAGGTGGTTACACTTTTTGTCAAGACTGTCCATGATGTGATGACTCAGAAATAAAGGATGTTTGCCGAGTTGAGCCCAATCTGAAAATGTACTGTGTTCGTAAGGAAAGTCGAACGAAAATGAAGTATTGTTCAGTGATAAAGACTTCTAAAGGACCTTATTGCGGCACACGACACCGTCCATCAATTTGAAAACAAATGGAACCGAAAATAAAAATCCGAGAGCTGTTGCATAGAGAAAAAATTCCTATAATCCATTATTCGTCAAGACTCGTCCGTCGTACGGAACGGACCTAACCAAAACATTATAAATAATATAAAATTATTAAAATATGCATGCATGGGCATATCACAATTTCTGGTGAAAGTCAAACCTTTACTACTGGATTTCACCTAACTTCACTCTACTTTAAAGTACTATTTAATACAAAGTTGATGATTTAAAGCATGCAACGTCTGTCTGAAGTCGAGAGGTCTATGGTACACAAATTCAAACACGGAATGTGTTCTATAAAATTAACAAAAGACGTACTGAAAAGAAGTCCAACAGTTCCCATGTTTTATGTCACAAAAGTGACATTTCCTTCAAATGAAATTTAGAATCGGGTTTACTTATTTGATTCGGTACATGTGTAATACTTGATAATGAAAAGAATAGAGTTTTGAATCGTTGGGTTTGAATAACTGTGATGCAAAAACTATGCCTAACCCGTTAGCGTGTTCTAGTTAAATATTTGTTAAATAAAAAATCCTACATTACATATTCAAAACTTGAATTAATAGTATAGCAGCTCATATTACCTTTTTCGACTAATGTATATTATTTATGAAATTAAGTCAGAGGAATGCTTGAAAGTCCGACACAGTTTCTCCATCGATGACCCTGGCCCGTACCTTAAACGACCGATGAACAGCAATTCACCACTCCATTTATCGACCAGATGCGACAAACGGGTTATTGTGTACATTCTACTATATTTCGTTCCATTATCTTAAGAGAGAAGCAAAGTGTGGCAAGTGGTTGTTGGATAAAGAAATCAATTTTGTGGAGAGCTTCGTAATGCTGGCCTCCTTGTAGTTTGGTAGCTCAAGTATTGATTTTGCGTAACTACCTTGGTGTCCTTTTAAAATTAAGTTATGCTTACTCAGCACTTGATATTATCGCTTGAAACGACCGAGTTTTGGAAGAATATACACTAGCTTCCTTCCTCCATGTTACGGCCAAGTGAACATTCACTTGAAGGTTGATAAGCCAATACAGCCTACAAGAACCAAAATGGGACGTGTTGTTCATTTTGAACACTGAAACACTTTTGAAGTCTACTAGTTGTCTGAATGTTCACATAGTTTGCACTCGACTCTCCATAACATTGGCACTAGCCACACGTACATCACCGCTAGTTTAAAGACCGTGAAAACCGATTATTAGGCCTTTGCTCTTCACCTAATTCAAAGGAAACCTTTACAATAATTTATTCTGAACCAAATAAATAAATCAATACAATGTTACCTGAATTTGAAATATTACTGATATCTTTACTTAACCTTCGGTGTGGTAAAAATTGATACAAACTTTACTTCAATGCAGCATAATATTATGAAAGTAAACGAGTTCTGCCTCATCGTTTTAGGAAAGGCTTTTTACTCAAAAAAGACAAGAAGACATGGAGAAAGCTGGTCGATCACTAAAATCGTACGCAAACTAGCGGTCGACACAATAAGTAGCATTCGTGAAGCCATTTTGTGTACTACTAAATACCATTCAAAAGGAATGCAATGCATTTAGCTATTTAGCTTTCCACATATAATATTCATATATACTTACATCTGTAAATGGAATGCGTATCATTGTACACTGTGACCATATATTATTATTCAGCATACTCAAAATACCATTTTCGTTAATGGGGAATTACCTTGAACTAAATTAAAAGTAGAAATGGCACACATAATTCTGGTGGCGATAAATTAGAAGCTTCCAGAGGATAACATGAGTAACTGCTCAATCATGCAATATACAACAAATACAGGATAGAGAAGTTTTACTATATTCCAAAAGCTATTATTCTTTTCTGATGAGAGCCTTGTATTGTATTATTCTTCATTTGTAAGAAGGGACACTAGCATTTATAAAAAAATGATTAAGGTACAACTGGCTGGCGTGATTCAGGAAAACTCGCAGATGTGGCAGCAGCTTTCTTGAATACAAAGTCTCCAACCAAAGATTAACAAATTCTAAATCCTACAAATTTTATAACCTGGTGTTAAAGAAAAGTTCTAGCTTATTATTATGGATATTTTATTTTCACGTCTCGCAGATTTTATTTTATTTTGAGATGTGCAATCGTAGCTCTTACGACGAGTGTGCGAGAAAAGAACGTACCGGTCTTGACCAAACTACCGAGTACCAAGGAGGGCTCCTAAAAAAATATATTTGTATTTAATTGCATAAAATTCTAAATTTTTGAAATGCACTATATAATTACAAGTCTCAATTTCAAACAATTTTGCAAGTCGCAGGTACATCCGCGCACTAGACACTAGATGTTCGTTTTACATGTAAAAATGCAAGATCTTTGATTGTAAAATTCAGCGAAACGATCATCATGTTTTTTGTGCAACGTATTCAATGGATGCTAACTAAATTCCTAAATTGTTTAATAAAATTAGTCAATTTTAAATATTGTACTGTGTACAGTACCCTGTGCTCTTCGTTACAGTGGGTATGACAAAATTTAGTGCAAAAAATGACTCATGATAGTGTCAAAAGTTTTATAGAAAACTTTGTAACTGTTTGATAATCAGGCGAATTTGAGAGAAATCGAGAAATCGCCAGCATAGTTGTCTGTAAACCACAGCTAGTAAGGTGCAAACTTCACTGGAATCTTTGGATTTCCTTTTAAATGCTACATTTCAGAAATGCGTGACTCACATCTACTCTCTCCAAACAGAACTACTCAAAATACTTTCACTGATAGGATGAATAAAGGTGGAGAAAGCATAGCATACTGGCTTTTATTTATTGCGGCGCTTTTTATTATTAAATAATTGACTTTGTTACCGATCATTATGAACATGACAATACAATGACTAGTACAATGTTTATTATCAAATCCTGATGCTTCGCAGCCAATGAATCAGAAACAATATAACAACCCCATTCCTTCATTTCCTATTAAGTCTTTCATGTTGCTCTTGAAAATGATCAGAGTCACTAATCACTATTTGAAAGCTATGGTTTTAAATATATTACACCTCCGTATGCCTAAATGATAACTAAAATATAACAGCCATTGGGTTAACAATATTAACGAAGAAATACCGGTCCGAAATGAGTTCATATATACCGGCCGTAAATATAATAACCCTTGTTTTCTAAAATTGCGTCATATGATAATGCGCTCTATATCTAGTCTGCAATCCATAGTCTGCAATATATCTTCATATATTGCAGTACTTATCTACTTATTACTATTTGTTTACATCTATGATCAGTTCATAAAAATGCATCACACATACATATATAAAAAGTCTTAACTTTCACCTCACCGAGGGAAAGTTGGTTGTAAGTCCATAAAATTACTATAAAGTACAACTTCATACCAAGTTTGTTTGGGGTTCTACATACAGTAACGGGAAACCAGCACCGGAAACAACTATCAAATTATGAACAACGCAAAGGTACACATTTTCAAATTCCAGTTCGTATGTTTAAAAAAGTATGCAACGGTGAATTTTCAAAAGAACTTTTCCCGTAATATTTCGGAAACGCTGTACATTGAGAAAAGTCAGTCTGCATCCTGTGTTTATGTCCATGTCCATGCGCCACGAGTGTCATATACAATGCCTGGCACAAAGGAGCTTTAGTAATTTTTCTTAAATCCGATATGGAGGCGGCATAATACACGTATTATAATTTACAATTTCCTTTAAAAAGATTAATTATTGACAAAGAACTTTGACCATAACTGAAATTTTGTTTCAACTGGTGCTAATTAATAGCGATATACAATTGTTTGCGAAATGTTTGCAAACATTACTTTCATTACCGCAAAAAGTTACTAGAGGGTAGATACAGCGTAGTACTGATGTAGTGCATATTTTGTACTTTTGTCCTGAATGATGTTGATCACGCTTGTGTTACTCTTCTCCACGGCTTGGTTGGTTTTTGCTGTGTATATGTTTGTGCTACGCAATTACGATTTGCAAATTTTTCAAGGGCAAAACACTAAAGAAGTCAGTGAAGTGAGCAACTGAGTGAGCGAGCGGACCAACCAATGGTTTAGCATTTTTGTTCGGTTTTCTCTCTACGTTCGGTGTTCTCTTCTTATAAGTACATACGTCGGCTTATTATGGACGAACAAGATGAGTACATATATCGGCTTTTGTAGTAAAAAATGTATTGAAAGTAGACTGTTGACTCTCTATTTTGCTGATGATGATACGCTCAAAGTTTGAGAGAGTTCTGTGAAGCTTAACAGAAATGAGCAAGAAAGAGAGAAGCTAGAAAAATCTGTTTCTATTCGGTCATGGCATGGTATAAAAACTGCCTGTCCGCCGCAGTGCTAATACCTGCATGCAAAGATATTTCTCTTTAACATGCTCACGGATCCCCCAACATGTTTGTATCAAACTCCCAGTGCATTCACCCGACGCGACGCTGCTGACGCTTCGGTTGATGTAATAGGATGCGTTGCTGATTCCGATATTACCAGTGTGTGTAGTGGTTTTTATAGTAAAATTAGGCAAGAGTGGAGAAATGTTTTTGCTTCGAACTGATTCTACTACGTTTTATATATCTGTAAGCAAAGCACACGTACCAGATGAGTTCACTGTGCAGTATGCCTCCATTATATGCATGAAGTTAAAAGGCTACTTGGGTACATCTTAAGGATTCGCAAGGTTGCAAAAATTGTTTGCTTTAGCACACGATTCAAAATGGACTTTGCAGAACGTATGAAATGAAAAGTACAATCTGTTAAGAGGGGTTAATGGGATTAAGTGTTTCATGTTCCTGGCACAATATCCACACGTCGCAGACAGTTCCGACGCTCTGTCCACCAGACACGACACTACACCGCTTTGACAACATGCAATATTCTTTAAGAAGTTTAAATCTGTTCTTACAATAAATTAAATTCAATGACATAATAAATTAAGCTTATAATATGCACTATTATGGACGATGAATTGAAGCGAAAATTAACTTGTTAAGTTAAACTAAATTATCAGATTCGTCTCTGCCGTTTCTCGGAGAGTATAAAGTAGGGAAGTTCTATTGATGTATTCTGCACAAAGAGTGTATTGAGGAGATCGTCAGAAGTAATTTTATTGCATAAGTAAGAGTAATAGAGTACTAAGATCTTTCAACAAAGTCATATTTGTTCATTTTCTGTTGGCTCCATACTGTAGCTGGATGAATTTAGATGACGGAACAGTGAGATTTGCATACACTTTTAGAAATTACCCCAAGATACGCATGCGTGTTTTGCTTTGAACGTTATTAGTTAATAATCATATGAAATGCTGATTCTACGGCCGAAAGTGTAAATTGGGGTTTCATGAAAACTAATTGCTTTTCATAAAGACAAGGTTCACTAGAGTATACTAAATATTAGTTTCGAAATAAGTTGATTATAAGTTACATGTAGACACATGCAAGTTTCCGGTGTTCTAAACACCAACTACAGTGCACACGAAAAGAAATCATATCTCCAGATTCAGAATCATGTTACAGATTTAGTAGTTTGCAACAACTTTTGAGATATTTGAAGTCTTACATTTGAGATAGTATTGACTTGAGGAATTTCTCGCATTTTTATTTTATTGCAGCAGAATTAGATGTCAAAGTCATAATAAAACAGTTTCCTATGAACAGCAGTTTCCTTTAAAGTAAAATATTACTCAGTTACATACAATTTGACGCTCGAAGACCGTAGTCTAAATAAAATCTCGCTCTGTCAGGACCAAGAAAGAAGTATCTTGATTTAACATTTTTATGAACCAAAATTGCCGTCACTTTTAACCATTAATAGACATCACGAACAAAAAATCAGCATTGGCTTGACATGCTCACATTAAGTAAAGCAAGAGTGGTATATGAAAATAGCCAGCGTCTTCAACTTCGCAAACGTTTCATAAATGAAAATATTGTTTGAAAACATGAGGGTAAGAACAAGAGCAGATAAAAATGGTTTACAGGAATTTGTGCAAACATCTAGCGTAAATGCAATTTTGTTTGGCGATTTATAAAATGTGTGCATACACGTGTGTACAGAATGTCTTACTTACCTCTCCGGCGTTTGTTACATCATGATCATGGGCTCACGTACTCTGTAGTTTTTGGACGGATCGTATGCAAAGAATTAAAACGACATGCCCTTTGTGAAGGTACTCATCTCAGTAACCTATACGTACCCCACATTTTTATGTTATACTTATTTAACGGGAAAATGTAAAATTGTAAACAAGCACTGAAGCATTCGCATGGAATGGAATCAGGGAATGGAATGGAATGGAAGGCAATGGCCTTCCATTAATCCATGCAAATATTGATGTGATGTGATGATTTACCAGCATTTTGAAAGAGTGAAAACATAGCTTGGGAGATAAACATTAATATGCATTACCGTTTACACTCTTCTATTAACATGAGCATTAGGTACGTAATGGGTATGTTGCAGGAAATTACACAGATTTACAAATAAACACTATTAGATTTATGTACTGAAGTTTACGGGTATTACCGACAGTTTACCAAGTTTACTAGTTTGCTTTAGCATTTATGCGATGATGTGAAAGAATTACGAAAGAAAATCTGAATCTCTCGTAGTTTATGCCGGATGCATTTTTAATATGAAAAATGCGCTAATTACGATTTAATAGTCACTTGTATTTAAGCTTGTATTTAATTGTGGTTAGTCTACACAGTTAACTCTATTTCAAGTTGCGTAGGCTGGCAAGGTGCACATGTAAATTCATGAACGTTGACAGATTGTGGGCTGGAGTGCCAAACGCAGAGAAAGCAAGCGTGTGAAAATAACGATGACGTAAAAAAGCAGAGGCAATCAATTTTTAATGTGACTAAAAACATTGACTCTGCCTTTTCTGTCATACATAAATACACTGCTACCTACATATTATGTACATAGGTACTCTAACAATTTTCTCGCCACCTCTTCCTTTATTGTCACAATTAGCTTCGCATGCTCCTGCAGATTATAGACCACTATTACCGATATTTTCCTGCCCTAAACACAGGTATACGTAGGCTTTGTGATACACATTTTTAACCTGAAACAGGAAGGTCGAATGAATGAGAAACGATCACTTTGCAGGACAAAGCCATGGCTGCCACATGATGAATAATAGTTCGAAGACAGGTGCCACGCACTCGCCACTCACTTCTTCCCCTTGTTCAAGGTTTTTCGATCAGAATCGCAAATATGAGGTAGTATCGGAGATATTTCTATTCCAAAGTTGGCAGCAAAACTTCAACAAATAAGGAAACGGCCATGTGAGAAAGTACGTTGGGCCTCGTATTGCTAATTTAATCCTGTGTCATCATGGGTTGCTCCTCAATTTAACCCGGGGAAGGCATGCAAATATTCAAAAG
>JAHZMW010003627.1:0-50571 GCA_027743745.1 Alloscopus bannaensis | reverse complement strand
AAACCATATCAGAATCAGATATCAGATCAGAGACATTTGATCAGATCAGAATTAGAATCAGAAACATAACGATCAGATTAGATCAGTGAGCAGCACTACTCCCACCTACACACTTTGTCTGGAATGTATCAGTCAATATCGCTACGAGTGAATCAATGTGCTCAGATTCGTGTAAAGTGCAAGCAGCTAAAATGTGTTACACATTTTTATGATGAAAAATAGCATGCATTCCTTTGCGCTTACATAAAAGCGAGATTGCAAACAGCAAAACAGTGGCATTCGTCGTTTATGGGATATCGCGGCAGCATATTTATATTAATCCCACAAGAAACCACTATGAGTCAATGATGTGTAAGAAACGATAAAAATATTGCGAATTTGTGTTCTTATATGATACGTCAGAGTGAGGTATTTTTCTCATGTAAATACATTCAAAGGAAAATCATTTGAAGAAAGTGACAGAAGAAATTGCAATATGGAGCAACACTGAAAAATGTAAAAAAAAATGTGTCGTTCTAGTAGCTGCTCTACACTCTGTCAGGAGAATATATACCAAGAAAAACTAATGAGTGGTTATAAAGCGAAAGCTGACAGGTAAGAAGAGGCGACTACGGTCACTAAAAGCTCAGACAATTTTCAGAGAAAAACATGACAAGATTTTGTATATAAAGTGGTTGTACAATGACTGTTGTGTGCTATTTGATTACCTAAACGATTTGCAAGATCCAACGCTCGATTGCCCCAGAGGCCCTAAAACAAGAACAAAAAAAGCGTTTGTGATCGTGATTCGTCAGTAAAAACATATTATATAAGAGCGTAATCGGCTGCTGTTTTATCATGAAAACAAGATGATGAAGAAACCGATGAGCTTTCTTGTTGCAAGAAAGAAAGAAAATGTGTGTGGCAAGGATTTATATTACGTAATAAAAATGTTTTGTTCGTATGTTCCTAATAAATTAGGCAGAGAACTCACAGTGACGCCGATGAGTGCGGTGTCGCCAGGCTCCAAAAGATTCACGAGAACACATTCCATTCCCAAATGTCCTGGCCCGCTGACGGCCAGTGTCCACGGGTTTGTCGTTTGAAATACGTATCGCATTCCATCCTTGATTTCATCCATAACCTAATGGATTCAACAACCAAATTTATAAAGAAATGGAATGACATTTTTCGGATCTGACTCATTTATTGTTTTCGGAAGTTGTAAGCTTTTCACTTGTATTTTTTGCAGCATACCTTAAAAGTTTCTGCATGCATGTGCCCAATGACTTGTACTCCGCATGCTCTCTGGACTCGGAGTGACGTGTTCGTGGGCCCAGGTCCGAAAAGAGTCTTGTCAGGGATGACCATAGGCGTTTTCAAGGAGTTGGGAGGGGGCAACAAGGACGATGAGTGGTGGTTTGAAGTGTTCATTATACCGTCGTGACTGTGACCGTTATGACCGTTGAGATGCTCCACCGCAGGATTTGGAGAGTTGCCTGAAAAATTTTGAGACCACGAGTTAGTGGCTGGAGAAGTACCGAGTTTGAGCGCCATGATGATGATGCTGGAATGTGTGCCTTAGTAAACGAGTTTGCCTGACAAGTCAAAAACTTTGTCATCCACTCGCAACTGAGTGAGCTGAGTGATTGGAAGTAGCGGAATATGATGGCACAGTATTTATTAAATCCCAAATACTGTCGATGCTCTGTCACCCTTCTTGAAGATGCTATAAAACCACTTGTTGCGTCAGGTGAGGGTGTAGAGGATTAAAATATAAATGAGATTATGCAATCAAAGATACAGAAGCCCCGATATTTTTGTCGTTGCAAAATGAGACTAGTTCGATCTTCTTTAATTTATGCTGTGAATGAGAAAAGGTGGTCTGACATGACTTTTTGCGACCCACACGGGTGACCCTGACGTTTTGATACGTAACATTATTGGTTAGTCAATTGATTGTACACCATGAATCACAGCTCATAAATGTAAGTCAACATACTGCACCTTCAACTCATCTTATCGGTCGCCTCATACAAAATCTTCAATAAGAGTCTGCACCCAAAGGCGTTCTACCATCATTAATATTATCTAACGGATTTTTGGAGGGCACTACCAAAAATACCGCGACATGATATACATGGTTTTTGCATACAATTAGCTACGAAAACTTTGATCTTGTTTTTATGTGAGAGATTTGTAATCAAACAGACTTGTAATTACTCTATAGCTAAATTAGCTAGATAAGGCGGGTTAAACCGACATTCTATTCTCCAGCAGTATTATGGGGATACATTGCAATGAAAAATCCAAACACACCACCCCAGTAGCCAAACATTCCACCTTTACCAGTTCTTGGATTGCTGCTGCATAGCTCAAGAGAAGAGCAAACCTGTCCTGAAGAAACCATGCTGCACCACTGTTGTCTGCTCTATAGAAAAGCGGTTCACACCAGTTTCACTCTCATGTCCTTCAGGCATTTTTGGGACTTGTATGTAACTCAAAGTTGACTATCCAAATTCCGTTTTGTGCAAAATAACAGAAATGTGTAACTAACTTTTGAAATCGAATCCCTTTAGTATGAGATGCATATAGGCTCTACATGCTGGCTTACCCATCTTCCTCGTAAGTGTTCCAGCCGCGTAGATTGCACCACGATGACTCAAACCACATGTGATAACACTCCTTCCCAAGGAATTCAACATTTTAAAAATATTACGCGTGAAAAACGATATTTCACAACCCAAGAGGCTTTGTCCAGTAGCAGAGATAAAAAGTTTCGCAAGAGTCAAGAACACAATATGTTATACAATATCACGTAGTGTGTATGTATGACGAAATCCAGACGGTTGGCTGCCTGCTACAGGACTGGGATAAAATGAGTCAACTACAACGAGACTTGTCCCACGTGTACCACCACCTTATTTAATCGTCTGTGCTCGTCTTAGAAGTGCAAGAAAACAATGCAAAGTCCTACTGAGAAATTTCCACAGAAAAATTCCTTTTACCATGGCCTAAACCTAAATTGACATACGTGTGCTTAATCCAAATGGAATACTATGAATATATCATATATCTAGCATTCATTAAACGTGTGTAGTACTCCACACGATCGTGGTGTCACTAATTGACCGATACTGGTGACAGATAAATGAGTTTCTCTATGATTAGGTACGATATTGTCTTACCTTTGTATGGCTTTGAATGAAAGCGAGTGTATTTACTGTGCTGTGCTGCACCTTTCGAATTTTTCATATATAGTGCAGTGCAATCAAATCAGCATATGCACTATCACTCCCGTCACAGTAGCTCACAATTTTACAACCTATACACTACAAATTATTACAATATCATCTGCTTTGAAATTATTTTTTTTTAAATTAGAGTTCTAGAGACACCCGTAGCAGTACTTTAGGTGATGAACTTATTTTAATATGAGAGTGAAGAGAGGATAACAGGAGAAACGCGAACTTTAGACTTATCCAACTACAGTGAACCAAATACGGAGTCAAAGATCATTTCATTTCTTGTTTGCCAGCGTGAATACACAGTTGACGACCACATGTATTTAATCACGGAGGATTAACATATAGGATACAGGAATCAAGGCACTAAATCAACAAGTGTGTTGGAGAGCACTGGGAGCAGTATGTAAATGAGGTAGACAGTCAATACTCACTGTGTCAGTGGTGAATTCAACACACATCAGTACATACTCGTAGATAGTTCGTTTAGATGAGAGCTATATAATGCATCATATAAAAGGCCTAAACGTACACTGAAAGTCCCAATGACAATGATATTTCAATGAGGTGGATAGGTATTATAAGCGTCCTAATGGATACCTAAGATCCATACAAACTAATACTGAAGAGGTACACATGAAAATGTCAATCTCTGA
Organism: Alloscopus bannaensis; assembly: GCA_027743745.1. Classification (NCBI taxonomy): domain Eukaryota; kingdom Metazoa; phylum Arthropoda; class Collembola; order Entomobryomorpha; family Entomobryidae; genus Alloscopus; species Alloscopus bannaensis. Next base: position 46,691 of record JAHZMW010003627.1, on the reverse strand, counting down.
ATATAAACGCTCACCAAAAGCACAAGGTGCTCATTATTTCATTCCATTCTAAAAGGTAATGCTTTTCAAGTTTTCAGTTCAACCAGTCTAAGCATGCACAATCACGGAATAGCGGAAAACAAACCTCCAGTTATATACAGTTGCAGTAGATTGTTGTAAAATTCTCAGTTTCTTAATTACGCAGTATTGTAACCTATTAAGATGCCAGCGTCATCGGATTTCATTGTTTCAAACCCCATTGTCTTGCATGGAAGTATTAATCGCAAATATCTCTCGCCACATTTACATTTTACCATGATGAGCTCTTTTCTGGTTTAAATACATTTTAAGTTAATATTTTAAAAACACAGCGGTCTTTGCTAAAAACTTCTCCCGTCGTAACTCTGCAATGAACGTTACAACAAATGTCAATGACAGGAAGCTTAGCAAGATTCAATCCAACAATGAAATGCATATACATAAATCGCATAATATGCTTTGGGTGTATGTATAATATGTGTAGCGTGTCGCAGAATGGAATGGGTTCTCTCGGCAGCACAAAGAGAGTGGAGCGGAGTGAGCACATGGTGTGCAGGAGTAAATGTGCGCGGTGAGGAAATAAAAAAGTCTTCCCACAACAACACAACCCCATCTCATCATTCCATCAAATCATAACAAATCTCTCGGAATATTTTTAGTGGGTGAGTGCACTATTTTGACTATTGTTGGAGGCTATTTTGCAAGGTTACTCAAGGTATGCATTACAAGAAATATAATTCTTTAAATCTTATTTTATTATATAATTACGTTGGACATCGCACCTGGTAGCCGGTATAAGGATTATTGTTTGCGGTTTGTTGATGTTAGAATTATATCATGTGTGTTTGTGAGGTCTGGAAGGACCTTGACGCAATTTTTTGCTACAATGTATACAATTATTTCGTTTCTTTACAGATGTTGAGTAGAACGATAGCGAGGACTGGCCTTGTATGTCATTCAGCATCACTAAAGGTTTGTGCGGAAACGTCCATTGTTTCTTTTGCGACTAATGTACCGTTAGGATTTAAGAGGAATTATATTTAGAATTCTTCCAGGTATCCAGTATTGCCGATGGTCCAATGGTCCTTTCCCTCCGGTGCAACCTGCGTCCGAACGAAAGTGACGAAGCCACAACCTCAAAAGGAAATTAATCTCGCGAAGCAACAAAGCTCCATTTTGCAAGAAGGGACCGGGAAGATTTATGATAAGAAGCCTTTTAAATTTCGCTGTGTTGAAGGCAAGAGCTATTTATGGTGTATTTGCGGATGGAGTAAATCACAGGTAACCTTCCATATCGCTCAAGTACTTCCTATACTAACTGACAGAAGAAACTTTTGTATCTTTATTTGTTGGCGTCGTTGGTTAATCATGACATTGTTTTATATGATGTTACTTGTAGCCATTTTGTGACGGAACGCACAAGAATCCCCACATGAAAATTAAATTTAGACCGGTTCGCTTCATTCCCGCTGAGACAAAGGAGTTCTTATTTTGTAACTGTAAGCAAACTAAAAACAGACCATTTTGCGACGGCACTCATAAGAATGAAGAAATACAGGCAGCCGTGAAGTCCTAGTCAACCGCAAAAGAATCCATATAGCAGATATGCATTTGATACAATTATAATGTACTCATAAATTAACTTTGAATGATGTTAGAAAAGATGAACGAGAGTGAAACAGTGAGATGCTACAGTTTGTGAATATGTAGATAGATGTTAGAGAATGATGGACAGGCTGAATAATCACTGAATAAATTTGCAGACACTCAATTTTCCACCTTGATAGAACTTCTTTGCTTTAATATTTTTCCAGCTTTTCGTGTAAACATTCGGGAGCATCCCATTCGACATAATAAACATTGATATTTACTGAATAGAGAAGAATTCAGCGTACTGTAATTATCTACCTACGTTCATCATGTGTGTGTATCAAGGTGATACTGTATCACGTTTTAACGATATCTCTCTCACTAGTAAACATTTAGTTGTGTAGCACAAAAATCGTTTTTAAATAAAGCTCTGCTGCACTACCACGAAAGGAACATAAAGCGCGTAACAACAAGTGCTTGTAATTTACTTAGAAGACCTGGGGCTCGGTTCCCATTGCATGTTTGCGATGCTAATTGTATCATCACTTCATGTTTCTTTTAAATTCTCTTATCCCTTGTAACAGGACAGGATTTGCATTTCGCATATACATACACCATCAAGTAGACAAAAATTCGATATATATATTATGATGTTCTTTTACATTCTAAGAGTTGTTGTGCATGAGGCAAGATCGAGGTTGAGAACATGAATAATAAGTATAATTTATAATAAAAACTATAAATATTCGATCTTATGTATACGGGCTGACAAAATGACTGAAACGAGATTTATATATTATAGGATAACTATAATGCTGGAAATGGAAGTGTTTACATTCGTTATGATTAAAATGCTCTACAGTTTGAGCACTCCAAAGATGGGGTAGAAATTTCACTCTTCGCATGCAGACTACTCCAAGGGTATAGGTAATCTTTTTCTAATAGTAACTCTTACTATGATTACAATGCAGCACATTCAATGTTATGGTTTACAAATAGAAGAGGACTTGAGACAGAGACACTACATGCATTATTCCTCGTTTTTAGCGTTGCGCTGATCATATATATAGTACATATAGTATTTACGAAATATATATGATCGAAGAACTGTTTTAAATTATTATCGCTATTCACAAAAACGCATATTATGTATGTACGTGTATTTATATTCACCATTGACTTTTTTCTGCTGATATTTTCATCTACTAAACATCAATATTATTATACTCTTTGTCCAACGCGTACATCAAACACAATGCTCATAATATATTTTAGCAGCTATAATTACTATTTCTCACAACATTAAGGGTTTCCGTAATATTTTCAGTGACATCTTAGAATCAAGATAGATAAGTCAATAAGTTATATGCACTAGCAAATTATAAACATTTTCCAGTTAGTTGCCAATAATCATACACACCAAACATGATGCGAACATGCAATCGACAGAATTCTGGAAATGTTTCCTTTTTGTTTTTCACATCCGAAATATATCCGCAATAAATTTTTATGTAATTTTTGTATACAGTTTACCGATTTACATACATTGCGGAAAATGAAGCAATAATGGAAATGTTTCTCAATTTTCATACACGCACATACATATATATTATATTAATTGTTGACTGACGGACTTAATTTTGCGATTAATTGGGAATAATTAATAATTGTGGTTGTAGTGTTTTATAAATTTATTTTATTTTGTTTGAAAATGCACAACTTTCTTCAGAAACGTAATCAACGACAGTCCTTATTTGAGGCAAGCAGTTTCTCCGGTCTTTGTAAAATGTAAGTGTTTAGATCTGTGACAGTACATACTTGCGCGTATTGTTACGCTTAAATGCTCGGCTACAAATTTTTAGTTTAGAACTGAAAAAGTAGTTTTCCACTGCGGAACTCCGCAGTGGCATACGTAGCACAACACGCACACCTTGTTAGAAGGCTGTTTTAGATTCCTCTGGCAATAACACTGCGGATCAGAACTGCTGGGTCAGATTCAGATGTGGATTTTAAACATCCTCATCCTCATCCTCAATAACTATTATCAAGTATTGCTAGTCGTCCTTTTTATTGTAGCCCATTCAAGAGTAGAGTAGAGTTTTGCCTTGAAATTTTCACCAAGCCTAGAAAAGCACCTCAACTCTTCATCTCTACTCTTCTTAGTCTCAAATTATTAGAATTTTGTGCAAGACGAAACCCACTGTTACTCTTATGCTTGGCCCACACAAAAATAGACAACTATGTATTACTTAAGAAAAATGTAAAGATTCCTTTGGGTGTACTATTGTACAATCTGAAAATAATAATTTCTGTAACCAAAACTGTACACATAAACACTTATATTATGTAACAGGAGTATGATGATTCACTGATTATGCACACATTGTTGATAAATCGTCGTTGCAACACATTTAATGATCCACTCAGCTCGTGGAAGAAGGTGATATTGAACTTAGACAAATTAAAGGAGATATGCCCTGATTTCTTATCTGTGTGAGGCAAACAAACAGCTTCGAATGCTGACACTCATATCAAGTAGCATTGTTCGTTTAAAATCTAAATTAGTTGGTACAATAACACTTTAAAAAACTGCATCAAGGGTCAAGAGCAATATAATAATTTTGACTGACTGAATGATGACTGAGATAATAGGTTGACTATTCAATGGCTTTCTGGATGAAGTCTATGAACCTCTTTGCGTACTGATCTGGTTCACATGTGGAAATCCCCTCAACATTACTTCCATACTTGACGGTTTTCGCCGCTTTCGCAGCCTGTTTCTTCACTCCATAATGAGTTAGAACATCAATCACAGCTAAGAAGTAGATTTCTCTTCGGGGAGCACCTACGAAAGTTTATCCAGAATATGAAACACTGGAAAAAACTGAACTTCATAGAAAACGTACGAATTACTCTAGTCCACAACTTACTGGCATGAGTAGGGATTGCATAAATATCAATATCTGGAATGATTCGACCGTCATACTCAAACTCTCCGTGAAGTCCTGGGGATGGTGATTCAGGTGGCGTAGGCACAGCTCCTTGTCCAGGACAATTGGCTTCATCAGATTCCTCCTCCTCCTCCAAACCATTCTCATCCTATTGAAAAATTCAGCAACACTCGTATTATACATTATGCACCAATTTTTTCGTCATTGCAAATTCGAACTCTTTATGCCAACCAGTTAAGCGTAGGTTTATCTCCATACTACGCGATACAAACCAACCTACCGACGCATTGTACCACATTGTAAAAACCTACCTGGGAGTCAGGTCTATCCTTTTCTTCCTGTTCCGCTTTCTCGCAGTCGTGGACGCCCAGTAACAAAGAGTAGTCCATAAGATGTAGCTTGGTAAGAAACTACAGAGATAAATATCATTTGTACATGCAGTTATGCTTACGGAATAATTAATTCTTTAAAGAATTAATCCAATCGTTAAAGTTTGTTGACTGCATTTCACTAGATTCTCTAACCTCAATATCTGCGTTCAAAGTTTCCATTAGTTTCTCTTTGGCTTCATCTCCAATATAAATACGACCACCGTCTTTGAGAAAATCATTATCTTTCAGCGTCGGCAAGTCTTTTCCTTTCTCTTTGTCAGAAGCTTCACGATCCACCGTGGAGCCTTTCAAGTCATACTTCCTAATTTTCACAAAAAAAAATCACGAATTAGACAGAAATAGTTCGTCATTGTTATAATATTATCAGCCATACCTATGAATCTTGAGATGATTGCTGAAAACGTTGCGGGTAATAACCATGTAATGTTCCACACCGTCGACCGTCAAACGGTACATTCCTAGATACTGCGGCAGCAGTGTTTTCCCGTGCCTTTCCACAATGTACTGTTATCAAGAAACAATGTCACATTTAAAACTGAATTCAATCAATCGCGCAGTAAATTATTTTTATTGAGTATAGTATAGTGTAGTAATACCGGATGGTACTGTTTCAAAAGAGCGTGCATCTGCTCCACCTCCTCACTGGTTAGCGTCTTGATGATGTACAGTTTATCCCACGACTGATAAAACTTTGCCCCGCTCTTCCCAGAGTTAGCGAAAGGTGTCGGTTCCGATCTGTAGTCATCCCGAATACTTAAGTTTCCATTCCAATGTTAGTAATCGTGAAATTCCAAAAAAAAAAATGTGCCAGTAAGTTTACATTAAATTTTAAAGAAACCCTAACCTGGTGAGAGATTCTCTCAAGTCTTGGTCATCCACTCCGAACCGCTCCCTCAGATTACGAAAAACCAGTGGACAATATTCCTTAAACTTGAAGTGGCTTGGGAGATTCTCTCTGTAAATCGTACAATAAACCATATTTAGAAACTCAATTCCTCATTTAGTATCCTATTATTTCTGGACTAATATCTTAATATTTAGTGTTTATTTCCAAAGCTCATACTTGTTAAAGAGATGGTTATCCACTCGAACTTTAGAATATGACCGAAAATCATCGGGCATGAGCATTACCGGTACGTTAACAAACTGAAGGTCGTTAAGCTGCAATATCCAAACCAAATCAGCCTCTCAATTTTCATAATAATCATTGACATTTTAAAAACTCATTCGAACTGGTTAATTACCGTGTGATTAACGCCCCACATAAACACTGACAGCAGGGGCTCCTTCGCCCGGAAAACTTTGACTTTCTGGTGCTTCACCCGTATCCTCTTCTTCTTCAACTTGCTGGCCATAGCACTCATCTTTTTTATATTAATTGAGTCCAGAATGTTACTGTTGAAAATAGAAAGCACATTCAAGAATTACTATCCTACTCTGGAGTCACAATTGTGATATGCACACACACAAAGAGTTTTTAGAGTTTCTACGTACTTCTTATCCATCTTTTGCATACAGCTAGAAATCTAACACAAGTTCACGATTTTATACAACTTTTCTACAAAGAACTTTACGTTTTACAGCAACATTCAGAGATAGTTGAGAGAAAAGAGGCGAGACTACTAAATTGTCATACTCATACTTGGGTTTACCTTGAAAGAAAAAATGTTTTTTGGTATTACACAAAGCGTGTAAAATCCTTCCAGAAACAGCGGAACACCACGTGAATCAATCCACAATCCAGTCCAAAAATTGCCAACCTATCCTTGATCAGATAAGGTGTGTATATGAGACGGAGGAAGTGACGTTTTGCTGAGTTTACTAAGGATGCGGTAACTATTAGCTCCGAAGTAGTAGTCGTTAGGCACGCTGCTTTCTCTGCAACGAAGCACACAGAAGTCGAGTGAAGACGTAGGTGGTGGAGTGCTGCACCACTGAGTCTACAACGATTTTCTCCTCCTTCCCACGCTTCCACCTGTCACCGTAGATGTGTTTCTTGATGTTGAACGTAAAATAAGCTTCCTTCTCCGCAGGAATTCACTCAACTCAGTAACTCAGTGTATCGGGTTTGAAATCGACATGGTCATTGTCCGTCTCCCCAAACTTGATCAAGACAGTGGTTCTGTGAGCTTCTTACAGGTCTTCTGGAAGGGGCTCGGGTTAAATCCTGAAAACAACAAAGAAACCGACATTTTTATAATTTGTAAATAGCATACAATCACAATTAGCAAATGCGCAGCCAGTGTACTAGTCCTTTGCAGAGGGTACAAAAGCACCTTTCTTATCCTACGTTGTGCACTGTTCCCTGTGTGAAACCAATTTACAAAACTCTTTAAATGTACAATTCCTTGTAAGAATACTAGGAACAGTCATCAAATCAACTACACCCAATCACACAAGCTAGCTTCGAGTAAAGACCTATATAAATATCCTTGGTAGATGCCTTTTCATGCCAATCTACTTTCTCTACGTCGTACTTCGCACTTGGAATCTAAAAACGTAAAAATGTCTTTCTGATTTTTTGCATTCCACATTCGATTCCCTCCCCTAAATGATGACTGACACTTCAATATGAGTCTGACACAAAACAGCTCATCATCCCAAAACTAAATGTACCACCAAACAAAACCAAACTCATCACAATGACAGTGAGCGTCCTACATCATCACTCAACTCGGTTCGTCTTGACGAAACAGAAAAAAAACAGCGATAATAAATTCTTTACTGACTTTGTCACTCCTGGAGAGGACGAGCTACTCGCGTACTGAAACTCCTCCAGCACACCACAAAAGACAGCAACCACCTCAAATTACTCTCTCACGTAACTACAACTCAGACACGTCAAGTCAAAATCAATTTTCTGACGAGTGAGTGACGACGACGATAACGACAACGATAATGATGATGAGCCCGTTGTTGTGTGTGAGTCAACAAGAAATTCCGGTGGAAAGCGTTCCAAGACGGAGAAAATCTAATGAAAAATTTTCGAGTGAGCAGGAAGAGGTGGTCTGGCACACAAAATATTTAAGGAATTTCTCTCCTTTCCTTACCTTTTCCTCTTCAACAAATCCAATATTTTTGTTTTCACTCCTCTCTCCCCCTCTGGCCTTCACCGTTTTTTATGTGAGTATATATTGCTGTTATGTATTTGCACAGTTTAGAGCGAGATTTCTCTGTGTTCAGTAATAATGTTGCACTGGTGGGCTAAACGAGTGAATCCTCATCATGATCATCATTTTTATTTCTTTCCCTGCTCACACACTTATATTTGGGTGAACTACGGCAGAATGACGACAAATGTCGATATACAAGAGGAGAGAGAGGGACACACAAGAAAAACTCGTATAAACACCGTTTTTATATCATAAAATTCACACACATTCACACAACAAGAGTAATGTGTGTGTACTACTGCTACCAGTCAAGAAATTCGAGTCGTATAAGCACAATCCGTTGTGTGTGTGTGTGTACCTCAGAAAAAGAAGTAATATTGCCGTTTGACTTTTTGTTCGCTTTTATTGCTCGTGTTTTCCCTGTATAACTCTCGTAGAATAATATGTTGACATATATATCCTCCCCTGTGTGCTCACAATAATATGATGATACGGAGGATGAAGTCTAAAAAACTCGTACATATTAGTGTGTGAAACATTCGATAGGTTTACTTTCTGTGCACTCTGCACTATTGCTTTAGTTTCTGGGAGTGTAATATAGAGAGAAATGCGGTTATATACTCACAACTGGTCTCCGAATTTCTCTGTGTAGCCAGCCTGCGCCAAAATATTATGCTGCAGCGCTTTTCCCCTCTACGAAAGGACGTGTGAGCAACAGCGTAGTATGAGCATAACAGCAGCGCTCCTACTAGTGTAGTCGCTCTCAGCAAATCCTAAATCCCAACAAAATCCCAATCAAGTAAAGGAAAACTCAATAGTTTTTTCATACCCAGGGAGAGAGACAGAGTGCACAATATTATTTTACAGAGTTGTGGTAGTATAGTGATGTACAGTTTCTCTTTCATGTACATATACAAAACTCGGATATAAGATTGGATATTATTACATGCCTAAAAACCTTCCTTATATTCGTACTAGGTTTCATGGTATATGTGTAGTATACACACATTGTTTGTAGAGACATAAATAAGTACATTTTGTCAGATATCATGTTTACGTGGACATAGTATGTATGTCTGTATTCACCTTGTCATGAACTGGTGTAATGGGTTTATGTTGTAAGAAAGAAAGCACCTCAAGTGAGCAATGGTCATTTTCTGAAGCTGCAACAATATATTATTATATCCGCATAAGTGAGGCAAGGTCCATTTCATTACATTGCGCATTCCCTTCGCCTGAAACAGGAGCAGTGAGGAAGAAACCAGGCGCATTTAGTACATGCTTACGACTTATATCATGACGACAATGTAGCTCTCGTATAAGGAAAAGTTATTATTATTATGTCCATCGTATGTGTAGTATGTGTGCGAGTGTAATACGTGCATTTTGCATCATCTGCATTGCTTTTGCTATGCCTTTACCGACTGATGATGTAGAGAGAAATGTGAGAGTTACGTATATGAGAAGTACCTAAAGGGACTGCAGCAAACGAACGAATTAAGTGCTCAGTGGCTCACACATCCAAAACCGTGTGAGAGAGTTGAAGAAAAAGGCTTGAAACGAGTAGCAAGCAGAGAAGTGAACAAATCTTCACTCTTTAAGCATGTACGCAGTGGAGATGAAGATGCGAGTGTTTGGGAAGCTGCGCTTTGGGTGATTTTGGACAAGGATTTGCGTTACACAAGTTGTGTAGAAAGTGTAGAGAAGCAGAAAGAGACAGAAAGCGAGTCCACGTTTAGGTTGATGTTCATATATGTATATACATATGCAGATGACATGTGAAACGTAGTTTGTTTTTTCCTGTTTTATGAAATCGCAAAAATGCAGCAATGCACACACGGTCAGAACGTTATCAAACAATTTATCATCATCACCGTTTATTTACTACCAGTAAATTGAAAAGAGGTAAAGTCCACTGCAAACATGAAATGGGTAAAATGCCACCTTATAGGACGCTTCGAATTTCGGGATTTATAAATGCACACGGTTGCTGTTGTTCGATCACGTATTCGAATTTGTATTTGCCAAATAACGATTCTATGTAAATACGAGAAACTGAACCTGGGGAGATTTCTGTACAAACATAGAGGCATGTTTATAATTGCATGAAATCGGTGCTTCTGGATTTTGCATTTGTGGATACCTGCGTATCACACGATTACGATTTTATGACAAAACTCCATTTAATACGATAGATATCACCCACATCCCTCTTTGCTTTCTCCATTGAATTTCCGCATTGTAAATACGAAAAGAGAGTTGAAGGTAGGCAGTGCAGTGCTGCAGCATGAGTTTCGATTCAGCCACATTTCTGCAGTTTCTGCAAACAAAAACCCGACAACTACCACATTACCGCAGTACTGCACACGCTAAAAATAAGGTTATGGAGAATTGCTGTTTGTAGACTGTAGAGGCTCACATAGACATTCGTTTCCCCTCTTTCTTGTTGCATTGCTTTCCCTTTGCTACTCAATATCGTAGAAAAGCAAAACTCTTTCTCCTGATTTGCAAAAAAAAATCCAGCCAGCTAGACGAGAGAAAGTACATTAAATTTTGCCATTATTATTAGATTTTTTGCGTAAGGTGCTTGGGTTGAGCTCATCTTTTTCTGTCCCCATTACTCTGACCACAAAATGTTAATGCATTCGGTATGCATTTGGTCTGATGACCTTAGCTTCTGGCAGAGTGATGCGTCAGAGTCGTATAACGACACACTTGGGAGCAGAGATTTTCATTCACGTCGGTTCACCAGACAAACACGCGATTGACCATAATATCAAATCTCGAGTGCGTTCGTGACATTGAATACGGACAGAAAGGTTGTGCCAAAAAATAAAAACACTCTTTGGCAGGCTTCCGGAAGAGAAGAGTTTCCACACATATAAAGTTTCTGTAGTATTTAATTAAAGAGTATAAATACCGCGGAGCATGTACACAGGAGTGACTGCAGTCTCGCGATATGTTTTGCTGTTTACTTGAGAGAACCAATGCATAGCCATGTCATCTGCCGACTGCCACACGTTTCATGGTGTAACCTTGTGCGGTGCTGCCAGTTTACATAAATTCATGGATCAGATGGATTGATAAGATTACATTCAATTAAACTTGGTTGCGGCGAGAACCTGGGATCACATCACCATCATCGGTTTATTTAGGAATCAAGGGAGATTTGGCTTTCCCTTAAATTCTTTTTAGACTGGTGTCAATATTTATATTTGGAGACTTATAGTGGATTCAAAACCGAGTCGAGCAAAAATTAATTAAACGTGGAAACATTTTCAGAAAGCTTGCATTACTATATGAAGCAAACATAGAACCCATAGAACACGTACAAACATTTAACTGTGTGTCCACACAGCTTGGATTACTTTAAAAATGCAGCTGTCATTTCCTGTAGATTCACAGGGTCAACTCACAATTGCATTCAAATGCTACTACAGATTGCGGTTTGTGATTTCACCACTAAACCATCCATCACCTCATCTTCCAACTAATATAACAAAGGCAGTCGTTTTTGAGTGAACGAAACGAAGACTGTAAAATGATGAAAAACCGTATGCGGCATAAATCCAACTAATCAATTCAACTATGTCATTCAGAGCAACTGGAAAAACCTCGAAAACTTGACTATTTAGCCAAACAAATATTACACCGCATGCACCCCATTCATTTAGGCCGGACTCAACTCAAAAAGAAAGTTTTAACTTGTTCGTGTACTGGTAACACTCGATCTGACAACCGCTAAACTTTCTGTTTTCTGGAGTCCAGAATCTGGAGTACTGAGTACTCCAGTGTCCAAAGATTCTGGATACGGGAGTATTATCAATCTTATAATCTTTATGCAAACTGTGGTCAAGCAAGTTTAAGAGTGCATTTAGTTGCGGGTAGCGTTTCTATAAAATAAGAGAAAGCCTTTGTTCTTCGACTTTCCCCAAGCTAGTGGATAACACACAACAACTCAACAAGACCAACTAGCTCAGCATAGAGTGTAAAAATGGGCGGGAAATACGATTTTCATGATTATTCAGTGCAGTGGTTTTGGTGCGCTGCTCTTTCCATGAGATTCTTCCGCATAACTTTTCAACCCTTTCTTGTTTCTTCTTCTTCGGCCATCTGCTTAGTGTGCTTACCCTCACTCGGCATTTGAGGAGACACCTTGATACTCTCACCACGTAAATTCGTACATCCGCTGCTTTTAGTTGTTGGTTTTTGGTGTATTTACGAGAAGTTCCATTCCTTTTGGCATTGCGCATTCTACATTCATTTCATATTCAATTCTCTCAATCGACGACGAGAGAGTGTTGTGCGTTGTGAAGGGGAAGAATTCTTCGTTTTTTACACACGATACTCGCACCTCGTCTTTTATCCATTTTATACGAAGACGAGGACGGCTTTCTTCGAGAAAAAATACGATCAATGAACGAACGATGATAGCAATAACATTTTTATTTCTGTTTCCGTAGCCAATTGTTGTAATTTTGTATTCGCGACTATTGCGAGTAATCACTCGTATGTGAGAGCGCCACAATCATTCCTAATTCTTGACTGACATCGGATGAATACATTGTTGCAAACGTGTGGACAAAAGACAAGTAAACCAATAACTAGTTTAACTACGTTCTGTGTTGATCGTTGTGAAAGCATAGTTGCCACTTCAGGTGAAAGCAGTAGTGAAGCGAGAGGTGAAGGTGCTCTCTGATACTCACCATTGTGGTTATTGTCAACTTAATTGCTACTGAGACCAGAAGCAGACGGACGTATATCTCAGAAATTATCCACGGACAGAAGAGAGGTGGTTGAAAGGTTTGTTTTGTTTGCACTTTCGTTAGTAGAAAGCCGTGATTTGTTGGTAAAAGTGTTGCTGACATTATATGACTTGAAGCAGAAGTCGTAATTGGGTTTTTATACTGTTGATTGTAGGTTTTCAATTCCCGTTACAAGACACTCCATTATTGGAACCAGCCTTAAAATGCAGAAAAATTCGCTCGCATTAAACCAGGTAGGTAATACGTATAGGATATGCAACGGGCTAGTTTCCATTTCTTGAGTTTATAGCAAGTACTTTTCAAGGAGTGGGAAAAGGGTGGAATATTGACGAGATGATTTAACTTTAAAACAGAAATTCGAAGACTATGTCACATCTGTGAAGACAAAGTCGGAGGATCTCATCAAGAGTGTGTTTCCCCGTAAAATTGACGAGTTAACCAAACTGCTCGATTCAAAGGATTTCAGTTATGAACACCAACAACAGTTGTTGTACGAGGCGCTCAATATACCTATTCCAGATGCGCAGGCCATCAATAGGTACGGATATTTATCATTTATTTTTCCGAACTATAAACAATTTAAACTGCAAATCCGAGCCTGGGTCGATGTAGTAATTCAGTGAATTGATTTGTTTCAGAGCTTTGGCCAACAGTCATCACCAAGAGGGAGAAAGTGACGGGCCTAATAAAAAGCGAAAACTAAACAATATTCACCCAGGTACAAATGTGTTAGACACGGACGGAACGAAGGTTCTGGCTCTCCCGTCCGGTCCTGTTACTTGCAACTCAGCTATTTCAAAACACATTGATATTGTCAAACCTCACATTCGGGAATTGGTTGAGCATGCAAATCTGGTAAGTTTTCCACTGTATTATTGGTGGTCTTTCGAAACAGTGTATATGTTTCATTCATTAGATGCTTTCTCAAACTCGAAGAAGTATAATGTAATTTTATTGTGATTTCTGCAGCTCAAAATGTGGGTGACGTTTCTCATTCCAAAAATTGAAGACGGAAACAATTTCGGAGTCTCTATTCAGGAGGACACGTTGGGCGAGATCAGAGCTGTTGAAGGAGAGGCTGCAACTTTTTATGACGCGATTGCACGATACCACATCAATCGGGGGAAAATTATCAGCAAGGTAATTTTTGCTAGCAATCGTTGAACACACTGAGAATATTGTTCTCTTTTATATTAATTCCTGGCACTTCTCAATTTTCGTGTTTGTATTTAGTAAACGGACTAAACTAAGCAGTGAAGTTTTTTGGATATTAATGTACACCCTACCCTTACTTATTATTGTAACGTCTTTTACTCTCTCTCTTTGAAAATCCAAAAAATATGATACGGTGATTTGTACTTCAATGTTTGTCGGAAGGACAAAAGTCAACAGTAAAGATTAAAGTCCCTAAAAGCATATTATGTACTTTTGATACTGAATCTGTTATTTTTTCTATCGTCAATGTAGATAGTTCATCTGAGGATTCGTGCTCCAGGAAGTGTTAGTATTGCATATTATGATATATATATATGAGACAAAGAACGGTTTCTTTAGTTTTTATTATGATCATAAATTGTTTTATTACGTCTTTTCAACAAATGTACGTACGCCAACACTGTTATAAGTTAGACAGTTTACTGGGCTATATGTATAATGTTTACGCTTTCTATACCCGCACAAAAAAAACGCATTTTGATAACATCAAACATTATTAGCTCACGAGCATTCAAACAAAAAAGTTACAGTCAGCTGACATAGTCATAGCACATTGAAAAAATCAAGATACATAGGTAATATAATTTAATGTGATAATTCATTAATATTCGTTAACGTTGTAAATGGCACAATTATATTATTGCTTCTGGCACATCTACAAAAACACCACTTTGCTTGGAACATTGGCGAATAACAAAAAAAACAATTCGAAGATTTGTTACATTAGGTAGGTAAAGCGCACTAAAGTCATATTATTTATGCTAGGATTCGCTTGGTTGTATAGTTATACATGTACACACTTTTAGTAGTATAGTAAGCTGTGTGATCTGCTTAGTTAGCACACAAAGTGCATCAAACTAGAACTGGTAGACTCAGTGAAACTGCGCATTGAAAATCTACTAGTAGGTGTTCCAATAAAATGTTTGCTCGTCAATAGACTACAAGAAAATGTCATTTTAGAGGCCTTCAACACAGCCCATCTATAAACCGAAGAATGAATCTGGTAAACAAGAAAAGAACACAATTAAAATAGGTTTTCTGCTATGTAAACAGAAGCCTTTCATCCTGATCGAGATGAGTACGTGATCAATGTAACGGCGGTTGGTGTCTTAAAATCAATAGTTTGTTTTTGTTGTTTGGTGGGTAAGAAATACTAACAAACGAAACTCGTTGTAAATTACATTGTATAACAAAGGCAGATATTTTAAACTGAATTTTCGAAGCAGTGGTCCAGCTGCTCGTCTGCTGACGATGATTAATGTGATGATGTGCAGTTAGCATGATGAGAGTAAATTAATTAGGGTTTTTCATAACTCTAATTTTGACACAAATGATGCTGTGATTTTTAAAGCTACTTTTGTTATGATTTGAGGTTCAAGTTTTATATCTCTTGCATGTGCGTGTGTGTACCAACAAAACAAACATAATTATAATTTTATAATGTGTATTGTCACCAAAAAAACACGATAAGCCTGCTGAATACTGCAGATAAAAAAAACTCATATTGGTTTCGCTTTCTAAACTAATTTCTTTCCTAATTTCTACTTATTTAAGTAGGCATTAAGTTGTAGAAAATACCGAAGTATTAGCTTAATTATTTACTCGATTGCTCTCTTATAGTTCCTTTAGTAAAGTTGATTTGGCGGTTTTTAATTTATCAAGTCGTTTCTGGAGGTGGGAATTTGTAGTTTCCAGTTCATCTAATTTTGACTGAGCTTCTCGCAACTAAAAATCAGTAAAGTAATAGAAAACATTCAGTATGATACGGAGTTGTGCTAAATAATTAGAACTAGGAACTCATGATTGATGTATTCCATACCTCTCGTTGTAGCTTGCGTTTTTCAATCTTCAGATCATCCTCCCGACTTTCAGCTTCCTCGGCAGCCGTTTTGAATCTAAACACTTGACCGTCTAAACGCGTCACCTGCAAAATGTCAATTACGGCAACTTAACAAACTTGTTATTAGCAAGGGTTTTTTTAGCCAAGACAATGAATCTTTGCACTAAATAAAATCATCAGGTAAAAATTGATTTAAAAATCTTACATTGGCCTGCAACGTGGCGATTTCTTGTTCATACTTTTGGGTTTTAAAGCGATAGTCTGCTAACTGCTTGCTTGCGTCTTCTGGAAACAATCAATTGCATTAAAGCACATTCATGATTGAAAAGAGTATAATTTTACAAGCCGCCCATCGATAATTAGCGCTAATAACGTACTATGTGCGTCGGTGCTGTCCTCGTCTGGTCCGTTGATGTATGCTGAAGAGTTGGAAGCATTATGTTGCGCCCCGCCCCTATCACCTTTACTATGCTTATTGCGTTCTTCTTCTAAATCTATAGTCAACCTTCTGATTTGATCTAACAGGTCATTCTTCTCTTCTAGAAACTTTTTCAATCTGACATCTGAAATATAACAAAATCATTCGTTTAACATACATTAATAAAACTTAGAGCTAATAAAGCGGTGAAAAATTCAACTTAAATACCAACCCAAAGAGCCAGTTCCTAACGACGATAAAACTTGAGCAGTTTCCTGTGTCACTAGTGATCGTTTTATTCGCGTCTCTTTCTCACCATTTCCTATATCGACTTCTACTTCGTTTTCCACTACGACTAGACCGTATTCCTGGTGGAATTATTACATGACATTTAAAAAACATAATTTCATCAATATAAAACCAGTCGGCAAGACTTGCTAACAAATCCAAGTAGATAAATTGTTAAGTTAGCTTACCTTGATTAACTCCTCCTTTTCCAAAAGTTGTGCTTTACAGTATTCTAGTTCATCTTTGAGTTGAGTCGACAGTCGTTTTAAATTCTCGAAGTCTCTGCACTTATCCCTATGTTCTCGTTGAAGCAGCGTCAGAGATTCTTCCAGATCTTCAATCTTATCTTTCAGCAACTCCACCTGGTACGTGAGCGACGACTTTTCATTGTCGAGTTGTGCATTGTGCACCATAGATTTCCTAAACTTATCCTCCAGCTCTTTCAACTCGTGCTGCAAAATCCACACATAAAACACACCAAGCACCGTTAGCACAAACTAGCCACACCACAAACCTTTTCAAGGTTTATATACAGCAATTATGAACTGATTAATAAAGTAAAAAACGTATATAAAATGAATTCTATATAATCGTGAGATCCCCATATCCCAGAAAGGTGCACCGCGGCGAGACAGCGTCAACAGGCAAGAGAAAGTAGATTGTGGAAGCAAATCAGAGAAATTCATATGAGAGAAAGTGCAGAGAGCAAAAAACAGAAAGAAAGTAACAGTAAAATAGACTAAAAAGCATTTAGAACAAAGTGTAAAATAGGACTTGGCTACTTAATTAAAAACAGTGTACACTTACCCGCATGTCCCTAATGCTCACCATCCCATCCTCTGATGAATCTTCTGAACTTCTCCGACTTGAATGATAACTAGCAGAACCTACAGAATGAGAAGGGCCTCTGTGACTTCCCAGCGCTACGCGAAATGCCGCTCGGTTAACAACATCTGTAGATGAGAGAAAACAATACAATAAAAGCAGCTGTAACTAGACGATCGTGTCAGTTTTCAGTGTCAGTAGATTGTATGTTTAATAATGAATTAATTACTACAAACTAGAATATTAACTGTTAAAATGCTACCTCCTCCAGTTGAGTACATGTCGTAATGGCGGTCAGCATTGTCGTCAATTTCCTTCTGCTGCTTCTCCAACTCCTTCATACGAATCTCTCTTGCTTCCGCTCTTGCCTGACGTCTCGCCGCTAGACGTGCTTCAGCCTGAAAAATCAAAGCGAGGAGTCCTTAATATCAATCAACTTGTCAATTTTGTGACATGTCCGTACTGTGCACTAATCATGGGCCAGAGCCCACACCGTGCACCACAACACCAACAAATCACACAATTGCTGCTGTTACGCTAAAGCAGATATCTTCAAGTAATATACAAAGTGGCCAAATGTATTCTACTACGGCCTGCTGCATTTCTCGTTCAAGTCCTGCACGGTAAATACAGGACAACTTATGGTTGTCAACCCTTTGAGAGCAGACATGAGAGAGTTTTTAAGCCTGGTTATTTACTGGCTTATTAGAAGTACGTGATAACTCTGTGCGAAATAAACTTCATGTGCATCCTCACCACAGGTTTCGAAAACTAGGTACGCCCACACGTGTGCACGAGAAGGATCTAGTCAATATGTAATTATTTTCAAAGAAACTGAGTAATTGAAGAGTTATGTTTCCCTGTCCGTGACCTAAGGCAGAAAGCTCTGTGGTTTTTGAGCTCATAAAACCGACTCACGTATACAATTATTCAATTGTATGATTATGTCACGGCGCACGAACGCTATAAGTGTACATTTCCCCCGCCTCCTCTCTTCCTGTTCAAGTACCTGAGAACCTGAACGTATAAAAATGCGCTTCAACTTCAGAAGTAATATTATATAATACTAATTATAGAGAATGGTGAAGCTAAAGTTATAGAAAACTCCGTTTTTTACGTCATAGTTCTCATCCACGAGGTAGTCAATTATGGGTTCACTGTGATAGTAAGGGTCGATGTCATCATTGTACACACTACTACTATTTCTCCGTCTCTGGAGGCCTTCCTGCGTTAGGGAACTAGCTGCCCGAGACTTCGCAATTGAGTCATTCAGCTCATCTGCGTCGTCGTCATTGTCCTCTTGGTCGAAATCTTCTTCGTCAGCGTCATTGTTAATTTCGTCCTGCAACTGTTCGACGAGGTGAGGTCCATTGGCAAGTTGCTTATCAACTACATCGACGAGGATGTCTTCCTGAGCGTTGGCAAATTCCTCTTCTGCTGACAAGTCGCTGTCGTCGCCTACTTCAACTCTCGGCTCCGTCTCGTTGACAGGAGGTACGTTTTGTTTGAGACTTTGTGCAGGATCCATGGCTGTATCTGCTTCTGGCGTTTCGAAAATATCAGGTTTTGTCGTATTCTCGGTGGAGACCCCGCTCTCCGAGGCTTCTTCGAGTGCCGCTGGTGTTACCGAGTGCCTAGAGGGACTAGTACTTCCACTCCCTTTCGGCGTTTCCGTGCGAGCATCCGCAAAGTTTTCAGAGGAGCTACTGTCATCATCACTCTCCGCTTGCTTGTCCTTATCATCACATTCAGGCTCACTTTCACCGCTACTGTCTTTTCTATCGTCGTTTTCAATGGGAACTGTCGCTTCCACTGCGATCTCCGTAATTTCTGACGAGCTTGTTTCGTCTCTTTCTGGATCGGAAGTTGTCCTGTCATCAGGCTCCTCTTTTTGTGCCTCCGAAGGTGTTTGCAACGAGGAGCTAATTTCATGCGTCAAGCTTTCCTCTGCAGGAGTACTGCTTTCCATGCTACGCATGGAATTTGTGACTTGAGGTGAAACATCCTCCCCGAAATCTTCTGGAGGAGGTGGCACGTTCGACTGTAACTCCAACTCGGGAACGGGAGGAATCGTGGACAATGGAGACATGGAGGAATTCTCCATATTCAGGTTGTAAATCGCTGCTGCAGAAAATTGCGAAAATCTTCAGTCGTTGCAATTAGTAATTAGACTAATCCAACTTTCAACGTAAATTCATTTCACTTCTAGAGTCTATATTTAATTCACGATCGACATTCTGCTAAATATACAGTATTAAATGGATATTTTATGTAAAGAGGAGAGCCCCTTGTGTTCAGAAACATATAAAAGTCAGTCTGCTGAATGAAGTGGATAGATTGTGTATTCATTCTGTTTACGTTTGCACATCTCGATCCCCTCAATTTTTCATCAATTTATATTTTTAACATTCAGCACTGTAAAGTATATCATTTCACAATTTGTACACACTCAGGACTCAAGAAGATGATATTACGATGAGGGTTCGAGGATGAAATGAGTAATACAAACTATGATCTCATGACTGACGATTCCTATTTCTTCACATTCACACGATTAGGTACTCCAATGTTTACTAATGGATGAAGAGGCTCCCACACACCACGACACGTTATTAGCACAAAAAATTCATGGAAGTCTTCCAGTATTCAATTTGTGGAGAGATGCCTCACTCCGTGCCTCTGATACTACACACACTCACATAAAGTGCATAATGATATTTCACACAAAAAATAGGAGAACAATACCAACCATTAAAACTTTTTTATCCTCATCCTGTGAGATTACCACTACTTTTCTTTCCCAAACATCGCTCACTCACTGGCACCAGTTCCACATTCTCTCATCATCCTCATTTAAAGACTTATACTCAGATACCTATACGTTATGTTCGTAATTTGTACGAGTATATTGTGGAAGGAATAATAATATTCTCTGGTTTCGGTGTGACCACAACAAGTTTGTGTTCGAATGTTAGTGTGGCATTTATGCATATTGTATGAATGAGACTGGTTTTATTTTAATAAATGTGCATTTGATATGCCAGGCCAGGTACGTCAAATGTCTTTTGTTCGTTCCATGACATGGAATGCATATTCATGCCTGAGCGGATATACCAATACGAAGATGATACTTTCTCCTCGGGTTAACAGAGACTGCATCTAAACGAGGTATTGTAAAACATTATATGCAACACCAAAACTCTGTGTATTTTGTGAGGTGCTTGTAATGTATATTATCTCTAGCATATTATAGCGTTTTTTCACGTGTTCCTCCCTTATTCAACAGTATTCCACACTGAAATTTTGAATCCACTTTTGTCGTCAACAATGAGTAAAGAGTTCACCTTTGATTTACACCTTTACACTCATATCAACCCATGAAAACACCTAATTTGGAGTGCCTTATACTATTCACAATTTTGTCGTGCATATGTGCAACTGCCTCTGAGGATTGCCACCTTGTGTAAACTCAGAAGATGTGAAGTATTCATTTGGTAGGTAAGGTGTATATTCATGGGTTCTGTATTGTATCCATACGTAATCTGACACTTTTCAGAATATACCTATTTAGTTCAGGTAAGGTGATAAACACCATTCTTCCTTAACGGTACGGTATTCTTTATATAAAGTATGAGCTTCGTGAGAGCGGTTAGCATTTCCCAAGAGTTATATTTACATTTTCCACCTATAACAAGATGGGAGAGGAGAGGTGTGTGTACACACTGTTATTTACTCTATTTTCGGCGAGCACACACATTATGGAAGTTTTTGGAGAGTCGTTTATTTCTTCTCTAATAACCAGAAAGTACGTGATCCAGAATATTTAGAACCTCTTTCAGCTCAACTTCTCGCTAACTCCCTTTCCACATATGCATAATAATGTCCTCCTATTAGCACTTATTACTACGTTGCCACTCTCCTGCTGAATGTTTTTATGACTGCAACGAATGGAAGTGAGATTGTGCGCCGACGACACAGTGCACACTCCCTCACCAGTTGCTCCTAATTTGATAAAATGGGAGAAAATGATATTTTATCCATGTAAAATGTGCAGGTATGCCTTCGCAAGAGGTAATTTGCTGAATGTGGTGTGGAGACACGAACGAATCCATGATGATGAGTTATCATCGCAGGGCACGTACATAAATTCAGAGTCCGCCACATTCGGCGTAGTATAGGTAGTAATTTTCATTTTTTTTTTTGCATTCAAAACCGTAAACGTGTGTAGTTAAGCTCTAAATGTCTGCTCAGTCTACGAAAAGTGTAGGAATGGTAATAATATTGACGTTTTTGTGAGACTTCAACAAATATGGTGTATGAGGCTGACTCTCGAGACACAACGCCTTTTATGCACACAACTAAAAAATCCATGTGTGAAACATCCTGTCTGCAGTTGAAATTCATCTCTCTGAACGAGTGGATTTAGTCAAAGAAAGATCTATGAAGCAAAGTGTGAGTCAAACACACAAACGCTTTGATTACTTCGTCGAAGAGAACATGTACAATACAAGAGAGCAAGAGAGGAAATCATTTTCAGGAAGACAGTGCTTCAAAAGTTCGAGATCGTGTGGAAGAGGTTTGAAGCAGATCTTTAAAATCTTATATGATAAGCATTCCCCGATACAAGCTAAAGAATTAATTTGTCATGCTTTTCTTATAGAGAGGAGAATAAACTTATCGAGTAAGTTACTCCATATTCTTACTCTAGCCAAAGTTTGCTCATCTTCCGGAGTCAGCCACGACTTGAAAGCGCCATACTTGTTCTGCAACTTCGCCAGCCTTATCCTCTGCTTGGTCGATCTTCCCCCGACGGAAGCAGCCCGATCCAAACCGTTCGTCTCGTTATTGTTCACATGCATAAATCCGTTGACAACCTTCATGTCGATAATGTCGGTGGTCGTCGTTCCAGTTTTTGTATTGTTTTTGTGCGAGATCCTCGTCACGGATGTTTCCACACCGTTCACCCTCCCATTACCATGATTCATGGAAGGTCCACCGCGATGAAGATCACTGCCATTCACAACGGACGACGACACAATCGTCGCTGTCGTAGTATTGGAGGCAGTACTGTAGTCGTCCGCCTCAGTTGCAGTGATCGTGGTGTCAATACTCACGCTGCTTTGACGTGAGAGTGTTGCCTTTGTCTCCGCGTGCCCATTAGCAGAATGTCCATTTGTCAACAGCAGTCCATTGCTACCATTGCAAGAAGGAGTATCCAACTTGGCACCATTTCCCATCATCTTGTCGTGCTCCTCATCCTGCGCCCTCCACTGATGAGCGGAAACATTGCGTGCCAGCTCAGTGACGCATGGAAATGACTTGGTCGGAGAGCGGTTCATCGTGCTTAACGAGTCATGATCTGGAGCGTCGTAGCCGTTCTTTCCATTGCTCACCCCCGAGTATGATGACTCCCTTGAGTGCGTCTTGGTCCGAGAGACGATGCCCTTATTTACAGCAGTGGTCGTGTCAATAACCAGGAGCCCGTCGTTGCTCTGACTCGCGCCAGTGTATCTGTCCAGACTCCCACTCCTGCTGTTAGAGCAACTTCCGGTTTGACTTCGGGACTGTGACAAGCCCTTCCGTTCCAAACTCAATTGTGAGCCTCCTGTTGCGGTGAGAGTGGAAGCGTTGGAAATCTGCCTACTCAAACTAACTCCTCTTCTGTACATTTCTGGATCCGCACTTCCACATCTTCGGGGAAGCGTTCCCACTGAAGGGCGACTAAACGTGTGGCGATAGCGAAGCAGTGACTTTGACACAATGGGGATCATCAAAGGCGACCTCTGAGAAGAGGGAGAGAGCAAGGAATATGACAAGTTGCTTGTGGAAGTGGGCACTTTCTGGGATTCCAAAGACGGACTGGCACTTGTAATGGAGGCACTACTGCTCCGAGTATATCGCACTGCTCGAGTAGAGCCTGGAGATATCAGGGAGGACCTGATTGAGCCCATAAAAAGAGATTCGGTTGCCACTGAGAGCGATGTCAGGGATGGCAATGGTGTGGTATGATGACGCAGTGATGATGAGGATGATGCTGAAGGGGATCTCAGCGACGACGACTTTACCGAGCTCGTGTAAGGAACAATGCTCAAAGCTTTGGAAAAGGAGCTAGAGCCACTGGCTCGGGAACGAGTTGACGACACAGGCATTGTGTACTTGAAGCGTAAATTGCTATTGGTACTGAAATTTTTGACATGGAACACAGAACCAAAATTGTCCGCCATGATGACTACACAGTTTCCAAAGTCTCACATACACGAAAACAATTACATATTCACACTGAGCAACGATGAAAAGCAGATGAAGCAGAGCAACTCGAAGAGGAAGTGCGACTCTGAGTCGTCACCACGCTCAAGTGTTCAAGAAAAAGGATTGCGAAGCTGTGGGATTTTCCGAACCGTATAAAGTACAAAAATACTTTTACTCCCTCGCTCACTACTAGACTCTTCCTTTTATCACTATTCCACCTCGCACAAACCGAGTCGCACTAATGCTTCCACCTCAAAGAAAATCTCCAGAGGAGGAGGTTTCACTGAAGGATGATCGAAGAGAGGAAGAAGGAAAAGAAATTGAATATATTTTAAGGATTTCTTCGTTCGAGCAACGAACTAGTCGACATGAGCGAAAGAGAGGGAGAGAGAGAGAAAGAAGAGAAAAGCCACAAAAAATGAATATCTCGAGGATGATAATGTTGAGGATTATATACACAGGAGGAATTCTTTGTTGTTCACGAGAAGCAAGTGAAGAAGATTTGGGAATTGGGAATCAAAAAGCCAGAAATAGCACACATTGCTCAGTGTGCAAGAAAAAACAAACACTTTTTGGAGATTTTTCAGTACTACAGCTCTCTGAGACATGCCAGCCACATTTTTTTTTGCTTTATGAACCTACAAAGTTTTTGTCTCTAATCTACAAAGTTCCTTTTGAACACGCGTATAATGTGTCGACGACGGCTGCAAACACACACTTCACCTTATCATCGGGAGCACTCTCGTCGTTATACACGGGCGTTATGTTTCTTGAGTTTTGAATATTATGCAGAGCATGAAAACAGAAAGTGAAGTCATGGACAGGAATGCTAAAAAATGCACGCACTCTGTGCATTTTTTTTGTAGTTTTTGATGAGCACAGGAGAAAAAAACTGAGATGTATGCGTCACTGATTGTGAGTGCATGTGTTTCTCAAAGTTCTCCTCTAACGCCACGGTCCATGAAACAACGTTTTTTTTTGCTCCGTGAAACTAATCTCAAACCCTTCCGTTTGTCGATTAAAGTACCATGCTGCAAGAATTGTGTATATTAACACTGAAACAGTAACAACTTCCGATTCTCTCTTTCGTTCTTACGAATTTACTATAATCTATGGAAGAGACGCAGGAGTTTTGGGATTTATAGAATATGCGCACTCATGCCTTCTTTCATGTAGTTTACTTTTAGACTTTCGATGAATTTCGTCTTCTGAAGAAGTGAGCGTCAATGCGGAGAACGGTTAGAGGAAGGTACAAAACTGATTGATACACAACGAAGAAGTGCTAAAGAGGAGTATGCAGAAGGCAGCAGTGCTTTCGACAAACTTTGTGTGTTGCGTGTGTAGATCATAATTTTATTAATAATAGATTTGGCTATCCACGATTTTTGAATTTTGACGCATCCTTCGGCAAAGAAAATACATCTCAAATCCCTTGGATTCAGACGATGCATGGATATACAATGGTACTTACGACTTTTACACGCTAGTAATATACCTCATACCCATATAATAATTAATAAACTACACTTTTTCTTACCTCTTTAGCAATTTGATCGAGAGCTTGGTCTTCCACAGAGTATTGTGATTTGTTAACAACTCGACGTCTGCTGCCGATATTCCCAACATTCTCTTTGCTGTCCATCCGTTCCATGAATTCCAGTAGGACTTCCCCAGAAGGAACTGGAGAGAGCCGTCACAGGAACTCTGACGAAACGAGGTTGATATCCGCAAAAACTTACACTGATACACGGTACACTCACACGGTATAATCCTTGTCTTTCCAACTATTCACATGTCGCACACAGATTGAACAGGCGTGTTTAGTGATGAACAAGACAATTGTTGCAAATTCCACTCAATTTTTAAACAGAGAGCACTCATGACAAGTTTCAATCGCCACATGCGATACACTGCTGCTATATTGGTACTATAAAGTATTCGGGCTACGACAAGTTGATGTTAAGTTGTGTACAAAAACTACAAATTATTTTCCTGTATAAAAAGTACTTTGAAAAAATGGGAGCTCGAAAAGTGGTTAAGTTGGTGGTGGCGAGGAAGTACATTATTTCCGAGAAATTGCCTAATGTTATTACATCGTCGAGAGTTAAAAGTTTAGGTCAGCTTTTATAAAAGTACGAAAAGTACACATAAAAATATGTCACAATGTTTGTAAAAATCCAGTCTTTGTATGGGACGGATATCATCAGATTATTGACGACAGCCAGCTTGCTAAAACCTCCAGGTATTCCTTTTGAATTCCTAGTGTGTAACATTTGAGCGTGTTGTAATTTTCACAAATAAAAGGAAGAAATTCCTGCGGCTTAGTAGGTGTCAGAAGGATCAAGTAGTTAAAAATATATTGCTCGTGAAAAATTATCAGTAGAGATTTCTGCAGTGCTTGTTCAAGTCATTTGTCCATTGGAAGGCAAATTGGCGACAGAAATGGCCTTGGAAGTGATTCAGCGAAGAGCAAACCTGAAATTAAAGATATATGCCAGTTAGTAATGTGAGCATTTGGTGTTAGGGAGGCGGAACCGACGATCGTTGGTTTCAGATATACAACCACACTCGTCATTCTGTAAAATGTATTGAATTACATTGAAAATCAGCTTTCACCGTGGTTTATATACTTGTCACATAAAGTCTTGGTCTGAACAAAGTGTAAAAACAATACTGACAATTCAATTGAAACTCATCGGTAAAATTATTAAAACGTAAATACAAGCACATCACGAAGGTATCACTTCCAGCATTAGAACACAAACAATGGCACTCCATACGACAAATATGTCGATCATTAAGAACCTAGGCATAATTTATTTGACTTGATTTACGACAGAGAAAGTTGTACACGATGGACTGCTTCTTTTAACTGCACTTTGAACTTGTAACGTAAAAGCAAATTGCAAAGGTCTCCCTCACTCCCCTCGCAAACGCCAAAGATCCATTCACATATACAGCGCTTTCACCACACAAATGTAGAATACACCTACTTGCTCTTACTCATATCTAAACCTGCTGCAAATCATATTATACACACATTTTTAATATTATTCAAATTATGACTTACACTAAATTTATTGCTCCTCTCTCTCTGTGTCGTTCCTCCACAGGGATTTAACACCGATCAAGAAGTGAGATGTTTTATAAATTTTTTCTTCGCCGCAGCCTCACTCAACACCGTCACCACCACCACCGACGTCTCGTCATCCCTAAATCAATACATTCCCCTATTGACTCTGCAAAAAAAATCCATTGAGAGAAGAATCGCCGTATTTTTCAATCAATTCATTCAACCAATTCATTTTTTAAAAAAAATCCTTGTGTTTGTGTGTGTCTGCAAAAGAGAAGGATGAGAGAGGGAGCAAGTAATAATAAAATGTATATGGGATGTGGTCATCCATGTATTTAGTAATGACAAGTGTGCGTATTCCATTCACGTCTCACACACAACCACTTGAATCGTCTCTCTCCTTCAAAAAATGCATAGACATTGTTGCGTGAGTGTGTGTGTGTAGATGAAACACTGATCTTAACGTTCTCCTTAACTCATCTTATTAGTTCTCTATAATTTCTACTCACATTATACAGTAATCCTTCCCAGTTTGATGCACTTCATCACTTCTTACACACAGAGAAAGGGATGCTCAATCTCCCGTTCCTGTTCACTTCATGATATGATTTTATGATCGTAGTTAATAATGAGCGTTTTTTTAAATCAGCAGCAGATGACCAGAAGTGAGCGAAGGAGAGAGAGAGAGCACAGAAAAGTATACTAGGAAAGCAGAGCAAAGAGACGAGATTTTGCTTACTACTCTATACTTTTTCTTTTAAAAAAGGCTTCTTCCATTATTATCATCGTCAACCACTTTACTTTTTTTACAACTTGTCCTCTTCTCTCTCCTCATCTCTCCGAAAACAGCAAGAGCTGTGAGCTGATGATATGAGAAGAAGCTTGGTCGCTTTGAAAGAATCTTAATAATACCTAGATGCCTATGCAGGCAGTTAGAGTGGAAGATGTGGAAAAATGTACTAAATTGCATATTACTACATATATCGTCATCCGCATGAAATACATGTACGCACACACTCTTTTGAGTTTTTTTATTAAAGATTTTTTTTCTGATTGTAGGTATATCTGTGTATTTGTATGTTTAGAGTCGAGAATCGAGTGTTGTGTGAGACTTGTGTCTACAGGCATCATAACATATTAGCGCTGCTCTCTGTGAAGGTCTTTTTGTGTGGTGTGAATAGAGAGAGATATGTTATTTCTCTGCAAGTTTTCAGGGTTTGGGATAATGATGAGAAGAACAGGAAGATTGTAAGAAAAAGCAAGAGAAGGTGCTCCGTACACAAGTATATGTATAACGCGACGACAATGTGTGTGGGACGCAGACAGAAGAGAGTCGGTCTGAAAGTGACTCTCGAGGAGTAGGTACTGGTTAAAAGTCATCGTATAATGTGCTCAGTACACGGCTAGAGTCCTCTCACACAAAGTGTATGTGACAAGGAAGGGGGAATTCTTGCATGGCCCGAGTTATGCTACAATTGAGAAAGAAAACTTGTAGACCAGAAAGGTGTACCTCCTAACATGTATTTTGCGCAGGAAATGAGAGAAACATTTTTTTTCATCCTTACCGTTGTTGTTGCTGCTTGTGTATAAGATTCCTGCTTGGTGTAAAGACGTTGTACCTCTTTCTCTGACAGAGCGAGAGATGAGATTAAAACCAACGTGAACTTTAGAGAAAGAGACAAGACAGGACTAATGTACTTGTTTACAGAACCGGTGCTCTCGCCGCTATGAATGTTTTAATATGACACTGATATGATGCTGTGTACTTCTCACCACATCACTACATGTGAACAGAATGTATGAGTGAACCGGAAAAAAGAACTGAGCAAAGACCCCAGACAAGCCGACATTTCGTTCTCAGACATGCGACGTGGTCACTGTATAAGAATCAGTATAGGACCGGGACGGATACATGTATGAGATGGATGAATATCAACACTTCTTCCAATATCCGAGAAAAATCTTGTGAGAAAAGTCCGCTTTTCGGATTATCCGCATCAGCACACAAACACAAAGACAGAGGACCGAGAAATCTATTTGCATGGTTATTTGTCACTGGGAAAAACTCCGATTCTCTCTATTTCCGGATTGGCATGACCCGCTTTTCGTATCATGTTGTACTACGTGAACCTTCTTCGAAACGCAGCTGAATTACAGTGAACTGTAATTCACGCCTTAATCAAGGGAGAGATAGTACAAAACGCGCCACATCTTTTAAGAAACTATGATTATTTTATTGTTTTCTCATCTTTTGTGCTGTGGTGAGAAACGCAAACACAAGCTAAATGTGTCACTTCAACATTTTACGTACAAGTGTCACATTCAGAAACGTATGACCTGTTGTTATCTGATAAAGAATCCATACACGCGGTACATATCGCTTGCAATTGTACTCCGACTGTGATCTTGTAATCCAAGTAAAAAAGAAACTAAATGTTAAGAAGTATATACAAATGTCTTCACCACATTGCATAGAAATACGTTAAAATATAATACGACTCAGTAAACAAGTTGAAAAGGTAAAAGACAGCAAGCAACGTTGCTGTTGTCTTATTTCATTGAAGAAGACTTCTCCATAATGCACATTCCTTACACTAACTTCTCTACGTGTATACTGAAGAAATTCCAACATTTGAATTTTCCATCTTGCTGTAAATGTGTTGCTAAAAACTACTCGTGCGTACCATCTTCAATTGTTAATTCACGCCTGACTATGATATTGCTTTGATTGATTTGCTACTTTTACTTCCAGCCTTTCCTCCACTTTTCCGCAGCTGAAAATTCTGTCATCTTCTTCCCTGAGACGCCACAAGTACCAATGCCGACGCGTCCATCGACAGTTTCAGGAGATGCAAATATACTCTTTTTCTTATTGAGCAATCCTTTTTTGGTCTATATGAAAGCATAGACATAAAATATAGTTAGAACACGCATTTTAGTAACGTATGCATATTCAAATACACCAGTAGTAGTACGTTCTACATTACCGAGAAATTCAACCACTTCTTCTTCTCTTTCTCTCGCTCGTGATCCATTTCCTGCAACCGAGCCTGTTTCTTTTGTTTTCTCTTTTTCAAGTATTCCTTCTGCTTAAGTAAGGCTTGCTTTCTGTAAACAACAGTAAGTGATCATTACATTTTTATGTGCTCCTCAGCCCCAAGAAGATAATTCATAGAATGTATGTGTAGATTTAAATTTAAACTAAAAAAGAAAAGGACAAATTAGCACATCATATAAAGATTACATCGGCTTGTCACCTTAATACATTTACGGAAGAAAGAAAGTTGAAATTATTCATACCTCCAACAAGTCGGCTTATACAATGAACAGAATCCGTCTATACTACAACTTAAATAAAAGCTTCCCCCTCACTCTCTCAGAACTGTTACGGAATAAGGAACCAAACAACGAACTATATAGCTGTTCTCAGCCATATAGGAAAGACAAAACGAATATGTTTCACATCAAATGCAGTTTCAGCTTTATTTTATATTATTTTTCAAAAGTTTAAACAGTGCAATTCCAAAAAGACTCAAATCGTCTTTTCAGGGTTACACTCAGTACAAAAAATCCTCATACTTCATAGTAATTTCGTCTAGAACTTTGCATATCATTCGATTTAGTCATACAACTTCAAGTCTTAATGAACTGTTAGTTTGTTAAGCTTTTGTTGAGCTTGAAAGGAGCCCTCCATGTTCTCGGTGTTAGTAATTAACAATATTATAGTATATGTATTATGCTATTGCACAATTAGCTTAACATTGCTTTCAGGTGTCTGTCTCTCTCATCAATAATCTAAGTAACTCACGACGTTGTAAGGTACAACTGGAGAGTAGAATACTTTGCTAAAAAGTCAGCTCTGCTATAATATACCATTTTTATATAGATTTGAATTTTTTGGCCACGAAATTCCGCCTTCCCAAAAAGACACGATAAATATATCAGTCAACGGGACATTCAACTGAGTATTAACAACATAAATATAATGAAGAGCTAAAACTAATCCAACCGCAAAAAAACCTGCGTCGTTACAAAAATATAAATGCCCTTTTCGAAACAAAGAATAATATACATATGTTATCCTGCTGGCTACGTATAATTTAAGATTTTTATACTGGAAACTACAGTTTTAGAACGCAGTCCTTAGAGAAACTTATTTCTCCAAAAAAGGTAAATTATAAACTAACGAATGATTAAACAAACATATAAATAGCATATTATCAAATCTACGCTATTCACTATTCGAGAAACTAATAACATTGTCTTAAATACCTGCTGCCTTCAAAAGTGGTATGTAAACATGAAAACGATCTACCATATTTGCATTCTGCTCATTCTTGTCTATTAACTGCAATAATGGCATGACAAGACTCATTTTACTTCGTTAATCTTGAATTCCACGTCGTGTCCTTTACCTAACAAGATCCCTGGTGAAATTATGAATCGCACGTCAAACTTTAAGTCAGTCAAAGTCTTCTCACTTATCGTTTACAAATTGAACAAAAAAAACTAAATCTTCGTGTAACCTATGTGTGCACTGGGCGCTGCGTTTCATCCATTTAACAGCCATTGCCTTTTGAAGAAATTCTTTGGAAAAGAGCACCCTGAGGCTGTGTGATCATATCCGTAACAATGAAAGCAATGTTTGCGCCGGCCCCGTGGTGCATTAATAGATGTTCTAGAGACTGCTGCCAGTAGAGGTTCAGGTGGGTCATTGCCCATCCATAATTCGGGAGATAACAAGGACTGAATCCGGGGGGTCTGGGAAGATGAAGGACAAAAACCTGCGTTGGGCGCACGGGGTGCGTGACCAAAGTTGGAGTAGGAATTCGAAATACGCCTAACTACAGGAGCTAACAGGATTGGAGGAGGTACTCCTGTAGAGTACTTATCAATATCGCATTCCAAAAGTGATGGAATGTGGTCATTTTTGCCATTGATCAAATTTCCACCACCACCACTGGTCCTTCCACCTCCACCAGGATTCAGCAGGTTATGATTAAGTAATGGAGCAGGAGGGGTTCTATACGGATGTTCTATATTCAATGATAGAAGAGGAACGGGTTGAGGCTTGTCTTGTGGGGCTAGTTCTAGCGAGAGGAGGGAAGGAATTTCAGTACTATCGCTCGTAAAGTCGTCGGCGCTCACTAACTGAGATTCAAGGTCAGGATCAACATTATTTAGCGTTTTCGGAGTATTTATTTGAAACGGAGAGATATCTAGAAGAGAGGGCGGCTTTGACGTTTCTTTGGTTGCACTTCTTGTCCCCTTATCACAGCTCCGATTCTCATTTGTGCATCCAGTCGTGTCCTCAGGTTGATTTTGATGGCTGAGGGTTCATTACAGGATACAATTCGACATTAACAATATCGATGGAGGAAGTGCACAAAACAGCTAGAAACACGACTTGGTCTCACAACACTAATCTACTTAAAGGAACACAGTGGAGCTCACCTTTCCGCTAGCGATTCTTTCGGACCTATGCGCTTTATGGAACTTCCACCACTCATCCCAGCGGCCCCGCCGGAGGACTTCGAGGACTGAGCTTCGTAAGGCTTGAGTTTACCTAGCTCTGTGATATCTCCCTGTGAGTACTGCGTGAATCCAATGGACACCTTCCCATCGGAATGAATCTCTTCTATTACTGCCTCGTACATGTTGCCGTCTTGGGACCAGGGTGCCATACATTTATCTCCTACCTTCCAATTATCGCCGCCTACATCCCCGTCGTCATCTATCCCCCACAAAAATGAACATATTTAATTGTGTTCAACAATGTAAGCCAAAAGTTCAACGACACACCACTAAGCAGTTACATACCGTCTGCATCCATGGAAGATGACCCCTGCTGTTCTAGTAGATCTTTGGTTAGCTCCATGACTTCACCTAGATCCACCTTAAGCTTTATCAACTCATCGTTATTCGGATCTGATATCAGAGCCGCGTCAACCTGTCGGTCCGCATCACAAACAACATCACTTTATAATATTCTCTTTCGAAAGTATCAATAAGTAAATGACAATTTTAGACATGACAAAACTACAATATAATCTTTCCAGCTTACCTGCTGAAGTTGAAGGCGGTAGCTCTCTAAATTAGTCTGTAAGTCGTCCGCCATTTTCAGTGCGCGTTATCCTGACTTAAATAATTTATTACTGTCTTAAACTTTTTCAAACTCAAAGAAATGTAAAGGAGTACAGAGGGTTCAACCGAGGAGAGCGTATCAAATTAAATTAATCAGCCAATTACAAACACACTCCTTTAACGTAAAAATTTTGACAATCGTTTATAAATACGGAAGGAAGGATAAACACAAAATTATTTTTGCGAACAGATGCTACCTGCTTTTATTTGGGTTCACAAAAATGAGCGAGAGCGAGCGGACGATAAAAATCTACTTTATAAATTCCATATACAGAGAAAACCACCACCGCAGTACACACGCAGGGGCTCTTGTGGATTGGGGGTCGGCGGAGAGATGGCGAACGTCGTCCACTGGTAATCCAACCACCAAGTCACACATATCTACTCTAACTAAAATCATTGGAAATTGAAATCTCCAAAAAGCCGCAAAGGAAGTGGAGGAATCTTCTCGTCATTTGTTGCTGTATGATAGAAGCTCCTCCAATTTGCAAATTGTAAGTTAAATGACTTTAATGTTTTATAAAGCATTTTAGTTTTTTTAAAGTTTAATTTTGTCTTTGTCGAGCTGCTATTATAAGCCAAGTTATCGGGGAATTTGGAGACAAAGAGTTAATTCAAATTATAACTAAAATGTCAAAGGTGAAGCGTGACGTGGCTTTCTTAATTGCGACAATTTTTTCCTATCATCATGACGCTTAGGCCACCCACACCCTAAATTTCAAGCATTCAATGTCACCTTTGATTAAAATTCCTTTTTTCTTACTTTCTTCATCATGATTTTCTCATTTCTCCGGTGATAATTTGCTCATACCATTTCATCCATTGTGTCATTTCATACCCCTCTTTTCTCACCATTATGCATTATGTGTGGAGGAAACGAGGTATAAACGATAGGATGGAGCGAAGTAGTCGTCACTCGTCATCATCCCGAAGATGATGAGGATGACTATAGACATGATCATCATTCTCGTCTCCGCTCTCATCTTATGGTTTGATGATAGGGATGTAAAGGGAAGTTAAACTGGTAGTCAATCTTTTTATATGCTTGCGAGACTTGGCAAATGGCAACAAGGACAGCCTTTTCTCTCCCAATGATGATGATGTGAACGGGGTAATAATCCACTGGAAATATGAGATTCTTGGCGAGAGAAACTGCCTCTCATCATACCAAGTTTGACTAGTTTTCTCCGACTAGAATGAGAGTCAAAGTGGGGAAAGGGATCATCGTGGAGGTTTTTATGTAGGTTCATTTCAAACCCATGAAACGAACATGATCATCATAGAGAGTAAAAGTACATGGAACGAAGTTTTCGACCCGTAAAACAACCAAAGAGAGCATTATCACAGCTTTCCTCGGTTCGGTTTTGAGCGTGCATTACAGGAGCATGGAGAGAGTAGCGGTGTACGAACGACGGAATTACTTTTACGACAGGCCGATCTCTTTATGATGGGAAATGCTATTAGTTGAAAGGCTCATTTTGGCAGGCCTAAACTAGGAGTCCCACTAGTCCCACATGTAATTCCTTTTTCTGCCCGAGTCAGCAGAGGAGGGATTTCAAGTCCCACCTCATTCCTCCATAATATACCGTAATATCAAACTATCAAACACGTCTCTCCCTGTATGGCTTCCTCTGGCACACGGAGACCACAGAGAGAGTTCGCCTTGGCTGTTACACATCTTATTTGCTTACCCTCTCTCACACTCTCGTCAGCCTTTTTTGTGTGTGAGTAGCGTACGAATATAATACTCTCGGAAAACGATGTGATCACGGTGCTGCTGTGATGATGATGGGTCCAATGCCACACTAAATCCCTCATATAATGAGCTTTTTATATTAACTTGATATCAAACCGACACGGCTTTTCCACACAAACACTCTTCGCCCTTGTTATTACTACATCACATAAAGCCCCTCCATCAGCAAGACGGTGGTTGGTTACAATACTCAACTTTGTGCTCTAGATAATTTGTGAGTCTGCTCTCTTCCATCTCGTCGTATCACCGTCATCATCAATAATTTTTCGTATGTGTGAGCAGAGTAGATGAGGTGACGGTATGAGATGTGTTTGTGTGCTCATGCACTTGATGAAGACGATGTCGTGTTAATCTGATTTTTGCAGACTCCACACGGGAAGAGGTAATCGTTCAAGAGAATGGGTGGGTGACTGGAATCGTAATGTCCTTTGGTTCCACCGAAAAGACATCGAGTCAAATTTAAACTGAACCTGAATGGAACGCTCCTTTTCATCGCATTCCTGTCACATCGTTTTAGGGTGGCGTAGTGAAAACGTTGTTGGCTATCAAGTGTGAAAACGAGGAGAAAATTGTTGGATTTCTCGTTAGCTCTATTTTTTTCTTCTGGCTTTTTTCGCTATATATGCGTGTGTTATATGCAATTCGTTGACCGAAACGTCTGAAGTCCAACACACATTTTCTGTCTATATGGTAAAATGTGTGGTGAAAGAAAGTAATTTGTACGTCTCATCTTTCCCATATGAGCCTCTTTTTGCTTCAAAGTTGCGATATAGCGTTTTTGTAGTAGAGTGAGGTGCAGCATCATCATCATCGTCATCATCTGACTTCTGTACTACTCGCTTATTAGTGTGTCATCCGAGAAGCACGAATGAGCGAGTGATGAGGATAAAGATATGAATATAGCACAAAATTATGGCTTTAATGTAGTCTCATACAGTTGGAATCGTTTTATTGCTCTCGTGTCGTGATTTTGCACTATATCCTCCTCCCATGCATAACCCTAGAAAAAGATTATCTTTTTCGGTCAACCATTATTACATTTCATACAAGTTGAGCTTTGCATTGCCACTTATGCGGTGTCAGAAGCTATTCTTACTGCTCCCGGAAGGTTCGAAGAAATAAAAAAGTCAATGAAATGAGGACCTTGACGAAGTTTATTACACTGCCGCTCTCGCGTATTTTACGTGAGTGCATGTATGACTTTATTTGTCCATAATGCATAATAACTTGATGGTTATGCTAATGTGGTATGTGACTGTACTATTATTTGGATCTGGAGGAGTGCTGCTAACTATCTATAAATTGCGCACTTTCAAAGGCCAAAGAAAAAAACGTAAATGGGGGAAACCTGATATTTAATAGAAGGCTCATCTTTCTCTGTGCTCAGCATATTTGCATTTTGATTAGATTGTCAATAGAGTTCATGCACATGTACCTAAACAGCCACCAATTTATTGAAAGGTGAAGGTGCCGGAAGCGCACATCTTTGTACACGTTGAAACAGAAGCTGGGAAGTTGATGATGTTGATATTATGTACGCTTATCTCTAAATGCAGGGCTAGTGAGTTGTGCCTAATTTGGGCATACCGCATTACCTCAGCTAAAAGCGTCCGGAGTTTGTTTTTCCTCGCGGAAACAATAAAAAGTTAATGGAAACCGTGTTGGGTAATGAGAATATATTCTCGGAAGAAACCAAATCACACATAATTGTTAGTCGCTGTTGCGTCAGTGTATAATCATCTTTGACATCTATGCACTCTACGAATGAGAGAGTATGCCAATAACGGTGGATACTTTTTCACTGATGCCAAAACCTTTGATTACATTTCAACACACAATTTAGTGCTTTATCGTCATTATCATTATTTTCTGGTCTTGGCTAGTTACATGTGTAATAAGGCACCTGTTAGTTGGCCAGTACCAAGAACTGTTTTTAAAAGTTAAAGAGCCTCTCTCTCTTCAGTTCACGACATTCAAAGAGACGACTTTAAATGTTTAGCGCATACTGAGCTTGAATAATCAAGCGTGGATGTGCCGTCAAGATTCGCTGTCAATCAAGACGTGAGTACAACATGATGGTGGTGGCAATGAGGAATTGTGGTCTTTCAAGTGTCATGTTCTAGCTCTCTGCGCAACAGCTCGTTTTCATTCGGGGCTTGTACGGACTGTTGTAAAAGGCATAAATTATCCTGGCATGTGGCTTCCACCCGATGATGATCCTTCTGCTCACAAGAACTTGTAATTTAATCAGTGTTGTACTCCATAAAGCCCAACATCATCTATTGTGTGCATACACCGCGAGCAAAGAACGATAATCCACAAATTTTGCTGATGAACGAGTAGTAATAGTAGCGAACCATGATTTCCAGGAATCGATCCTTATGGGTTGATTACATATTATGTGTCCTTTCCGTCAAGGGAATGAGCTACACGAACTCATTAGGGAAGACTTTTTTTTAAACAAAGACTATGCAACAAACCACTTCTTCCAGGAATCTACTAGATGTCAAAAAGTAAATAGCTGTCTTGTCCACATTCCTTCACTAAAATACCGCTCCCGCTGCGTGTCTTTTATATAATGTACTCGTTGAGAAGGTGGAGGACAGTAGTGACATTGACGCATTTAATTATCCGAAAATTAGGTATGTTGGATGAGTGATTGATGGTATGAGAGAAACAGTAGCTGAACGCTATAATTATAGTGATTTATAGTGGCACACGGATGTACCATCGATGCAGGGGAATTTTAAGATTTGAGAAATAAACTCTGAATCTGCAACTACTTATACAGACGCCCTTGATCTTTCAAATTTTAAACAGGCACTGTATTGTTTGCGTTTTTCTATCGTTTGTCAGTTACACATTTAGTATTACATCATTTCAGCTTAAAGACAACTCCAATTTATCGGTTCAGATGTATACGGACTTTGACAGGGCATTTCTGCCGAAATGCAATATACATATTACGCAAAAATCCAAATATCGGACATGTGTGCAACGCTCGGACAATTTAATTTAGTCGGATAATAAGAATATAATTAATACCTCTTCGCGAACGCATTTTTTTGTGCTGAATTCACATTGCATGTTCACCCTTTTCCTGCCAATCTACTTCCGTGTGAGTATACATATGCCGTACCATGTTTGCACATTCATTTTTTTATGATTTGTAAATTTTTATTTACAAACTACCTAGTCAACTTTCTCACATGAGTTTCTCCTACTAAAGTACACACCAGTCACAGTGTATCTCTCAATCATGCATATTAACCTGCAATTAAAATGAAAACTAGGTCTGTGTCCAAACAGAAATTGACCCTGACATCTGGCCACACTTTCGTACCTCTTCTCACACCTGAATTATATGCGTGAGCGTATTATCAAGCGCTATAAAAATCATGTTTTGTTTGCCAGAAAGCATGGCCAGCTCATGCTCAAGGGTAAGCTTTCAATTTAAAGCTTTTTAATGTATACTTTGTGAAACGCAAACATTTTTTCTCTTTTAACTCGCTTCCATTCGCATCATCATGCACCAGGAAAACCTTTATTTGCACAACTTTTAACGAACCCGAGTGAGTGAGCGTGCAAGTATAAATGAGGGAGAGAGTAAAAAAACTCATCAACATGCATTTGCCAAGCACCAGCAGCCCTTCATCAATTTCCTCGGGGATTTTAATAGGAGTTTAATTTGTCTCCAAAAATTGAGTTGTCTCTTTCTCTCAGTCTACCCCTTTTAACAGCCTCCGTTGACGTACTCAACGAGAGCTGAGTAAATGTCATCAACGGGTCTATATTCGCTATAATTGCTTTTACGGTGAAGGGAAAACCCAGTCACCACAGAAAGGTAAACATTATTTTGCGCGCATAAGTGCACCACATCTCCGAATCTTAACACTGTGCGCACAGCGACGACGTTACAGAGAGCAAATACCTCCCAACAAGTTTTCCATTTTAAGTGAAAACGACTTAAAAGACCCTTTTCTTGACAAACACAAACACATCATGGTTGTGTGTGCTGTATAAATGTATCGTTTACACAAGACACGAAAATGACAACAAAAGTGTGGTCTCCAGCATTGGCTACGCCGTTGGCACACACACATAAAGACACAACAAGCGGAGCTAATTGAAAAATAATATTTTGAGATGTGATCATGATGGCGATGATGAGTTTGTGAGAGAGAAGGATCCTATTTCTCCCGACAAAAAAAAAACTTTGAGTGTATTCTGTCTCTCTCTACTGTTGAGAAAATGATACAAATTTGTGCACACTATGAACCACACCAATCATGTCATACGTATACAGGAGAAGCAACAATAATGATATACGATTAAAGCCTTTTTTGGCCCTTCTCAACCACTCTCTCCACTAAACTATAGCATCTAATGGCATTCCATCTGCTGGAGTGATCCGTTTCTTTATGCTTTCCGAAGCAATGTTATAGTTTGACTGTGTTTTGAGTGAGTAAAATGGAATTGAAGGATCAAGCGAGCTTTGTTTGCCAAACATACTCTGCCTCCCTGCTCTTTTCTATCCATAAAGTAAAGACGGAAGAAAATTTTGTGCCATGTCTCCATGAGTAAGAAAATGATGTTGAACATTATTACATCTCTTGCCTATTTCCAACGTGCTACTCGCAATGTCAACAAAAGGGGAGGAATAATATTTTCTTGGGGCAGATTGCAAAGGACTTTGGAGCGGAGCTCTGGGCAAAATGGCATTTCATTTACTTTAGTTTAGCGCATAATGGGTTTCGATGATGATGGTAGTGACTCCGGCTTTGGCTGCAACACTAGTTATAAACCACTCTCCGACGGAATTATACTAAAGATTCAATGCGATGAAAAACGTAGTTTCGAGTGGGCTGACGCAGCTGTGTTAAACTTACTTTTTGCGGTTTTTATCATTTTGCGTTACTCTTTGAATCACGTGACGACATTTTCCAACTAGTATTTTATGTCAACGAGGAACGCGGTTCTCCGGAGGGTAGTAATGGATAATGGATACATCCTACCAATTTAATAGAATATTTTAAACTACCAAATATGACTCCGCCTCCTACACGATCGCTGGAATATTTTTCTTTGTGATACATAGAAAAAATGAACTCGTTTTCATATAAATTGATGGGCAGGATGGAAAATGTATAGTTTCTTCACATTTTTTATTTATTGTTTTTAAAAAGTGGAGCAGAGATGTAACCGTCTGTCCAAGTTGTGGTTCGACAACTACTCCGTGGTGTGTACATCTGTACTTCTCCTGATGTGCTTATAACCTTTCATGTTTCTAAAAGTTTTGCATAAGTTTTCATGTTCAATTAATTATTCATGAAATTTCTCCAGTCTCAAAAAAAATCTTTCTACATTTTTCTAAACCCTTTCCTCGAGCATTCCGAGTCGTTACAATGTGTCTACGAGTGTAACAATTTTTGTGCCGTACACTTTCTGGGAAAGCGGATATTCTCGAAGACGAGAGAGACCTTCTAGCCGGCGCACACGAAGGCTGATCAGAGTGTGTTCCATTGGGAAGGTAAAGAGGGGCTGAGTGATGCACAAAACGATGATGAGATGATTATAGATTGACGCTCTCACGCAAGCGCATTTTTCATGTTAATTTGCAAACAACCTCAGACATACTCTCTCGAAGGATATTATGTACGTAAAAATCTTTTTGATG
Source organism: Alloscopus bannaensis (assembly GCA_027743745.1). Classification (NCBI taxonomy): domain Eukaryota; kingdom Metazoa; phylum Arthropoda; class Collembola; order Entomobryomorpha; family Entomobryidae; genus Alloscopus; species Alloscopus bannaensis. The sequence goes on along the minus strand of JAHZMW010003627.1, from coordinate 6,376 downwards.
AGCATTTCTGAACCTTCTCACACATTCATTATAGTGTACATCTCATTCTCTCTGGTGCAGATGACATCGCCTGGTGGTCCAACATCTACACACTGACGCATCTTCTACAAAAACTGTGTTTGCCCATGTGTGTGTCAGCTTTTGGCGTTTATTTAGAAATAAAAATGTGTGAGGATGTTTAGAGGGAAAGATGTAAGGTGTGTAATTATTGTGTGAGTGATAATGAGCACATTGTTTTCAGGTGGGTGGCACACTCGCTGAAAAATGAGCATATTATAATAAAAACTAACAATTTTTTTACAGATTTTTCCACGAGAGTTGTGTGTGAACATGCACATATATAGACGTTTGTCACATGGTGTAGTAGGAAAAGTACATGGTTTGCCTTAATTGCAGTAAATTGTATGGAGATTGGCTCATGAAAGTAGCCACTTAAGCTGAGTCCTCAATCACATCATTCACGGATGATGATGGTGATTATGAAATGAATGAGGAATTTAGAATTTTTCAAAGAGAGAGAAAGAGGAAGTAGGCATGTCAGAGCGCAAGTAAAAAGGATAAATTTTGCATGGCTCACAGCTATAAATGAACGTCAATTCAATCAGCACACACACTGAGCCAGAGAGTTGACGTGCATCCTAGTTTTGGATAGTGTAGGTACGTGCGTGCATGCGAAATTTGAATAATTGACAATGACTGACTTGATGTGCTCATACACACATGGAATACAATTGGTTTTAATTATGAACATTACGGATTTTTAAGGGGAAATTGACGCTCGTAATGAGGTCCCCATGTTTTCGCGACGCATCTACAGCATAACAACAGCATTCGACTGACTGAACAGTTTTCCCTTTGAGTTCACTACCATGTGATTATAAAGCGAGGTATGTGGATTTTAATTAGACGATTCACTTGTGAAAAGGAGGAGACGCTTACATCGAGTGGAGTGACTGGTGAGTATAATGTACTATGTGGGCTACTGTCTGCCGTGGAGCTGATGGATGAAATGCGTGAATAATCCATGAGTATTATAATAAGCACTAAAATCACCTAAAAAGGAGTAGGGAGAAGAATAATGTATCGTGTTTTCGTTTTAAGTAAACTTTCTCTCCCCCGTTTGCAGTTGCTCTCTCCACGTCAATTAATATTTACAGGAAGAAAACGTGAATTGAAGAGAGAGACGGAAAGAGTAGACTTTGAAAGCAGGGACAGCTCTGAAATGCAAAATTGACGATTTCTTTGACGCGAGAAAGACGGCTGAGGCACAAAGGGAGGGCTCTCTTGCAAAACGATAAATACATTTAAAAGCATAATGTAATAATATACGATAGCGGGTATGTGCACACGGGACATATATTATTATTTTCGTTTCATGAAGAAATTAATGAAGCCGCCTGTCTCTCCCTCTCTCCCTATTATCCAAATTTAATCGTACGCATATAACGTACAATTAGCTGTTTGAAACAAGCTTAAGCGGACATAATGGCGTCTTTTGGGCGGTTTAATTTTAGCAACCATATAGAAACATTTATTCATATAGTATAAAGTTATAGCATTTGAGAATACATAGTCTATTTTTGAAGCACGATTCTGATTGCGTCAAAGTTGTCAAGTAGAATTTTCGCTGGTGAGAGAGCGGATACGAAGGTAGGAGCAAAACTTATTGCGCATTTGGTATTATAATGAAAACCCTCCCGTATAAAAAGTGTAAACAGGGGGCAGTGGTGTAACATGTGTGGATCATAAGAGTTTTAAAAGTGGCCAAAGTTGCAACTTGACATGAGTACAACACACGGGGGACTCGGGAAAAAGTCCCTTTGAAAAGAGTCAAAATGAGCTGTCTTCCTTGAGTCATGACACAATATATTAGACCCAGAGGATATACACTTGTGTCATTTTTTCACAACTTAACTTTCTGCCGTGAATAAAACGTAGGGCCAGAGAGAGGAATAGAGAGACAGTATATAAGTTACGGTAGCGGTATAATGGAATGCTTATATGGTGCTGTGGGTATGAGCCAGACTCTTAAAATTTTGGTAACGCGGAACGAATCACCGGGCACACAAACAAACAAAAAGCAAAACTTTTGTTTGCCTTTTTCCATTTGTGAAAGAAAGCGGCCCAGAAGATGAAATTTACGATTGACACTTCAGCTTCTCTCTCTATTCACGATCGAATGAAAAAAGATGGTATTCAAAATTAGCTCTGCTATTCAACATACTGCATGGCTTTGAGAGAGAGAGAGGAATAGTGAGCTATCTCTCCTGAGTTTTGACTGAGTAAAGTAAAGGAGAAAAAACAGTCGGTAAAAGTGGCCTGAGCATCCTGCTGCGCCCCACAAAAACCAGAACGAATAAATGATGGCTTAATTATGCTCTTTGATCGGGATCCACACTCGTTCACACTCTCTCTCAATACCCAAAAACGCTGGTCTCGTCTTCTCTGACAGATGGAACGTACACTTACACATTTGTAGCTTCGAACGAATCGCGCATACTGCACACAAACACAAGGCGAGCCGACAATTGCCATTATTTGGTTAACTATATTAACACAATAATTCATTTTCCATCCTCTTCATATCCCCCTCTCTCTCCTGATGTGTTTATGCATATCTCGTGGTAAATGGAGTGAAGGCAAGAATAAATGTGGCAACAATTCTTATTGAACACCATATGAATATTTATGAAGTGCGCATTATCATTATTCGGTGAGTGAATGAAGTCATTGATGCACCATTTGATACTGCTCAGTCAGATGAGATGCAAGATTTCTGGTTCGACATGCTATAAATACACGTACTTACGGAGCATTCAACTTTTACAAATGTTTGTCTTCTGACTGAAACACTAATGGAGAAATACACGAAAAAACAACTATTCCTTTCCATCTTCTTTCTTCGAGCCGCCAACGAGAAGTGATAATGGTAAGAATGGAGAAATCCTCTTTATGATCAAAGGCCAACAACAGCGTGTTCCCTAAATGACTAGCTTGTTAAACTCTTCATAATTGGTTGGATTTTTGCTTTGAGCATTTTCCTGTGCTCAGTGCCATTTTTGGAGTATTTTTATATGCCTCGTGTAGTGTTAGTATGTATGACTTGGTGATGACGTAAATAAGCGAGTAATATATACGCTTGGTAACTTTCGGAAGAAACTGAGAGAGAGAAAATTTGAGAAAAATGTGTTTTTTAAATTGCAGTATTTTTCTTCGAATCGCATTTCCTACGGGTCGCTACACTCAAGTGTCTCTGCTATGGTTGGAAATAGTACTCGAAAGGGAGGAGGAATATTGCATTCATGTTCGAATGTATCTGGTGTGAGGAATTATTGTGAAAGGTTTTCTCTGGGGAGACTTAAAGTGAAATGAAGCTGTGGAAGTTGACAAAGTTGGCACAATTTGTTTGCTTTTATATCGCACTTTGTTTGGTGTCGGGACGCAATTTTCCTCTGCATAACAACACACACACTCACATCATCATCGTCGTCATCGCCTCGTGTGATTTAACCAGAGTGCAAAAAAGTGAGGCAGAAACGTGGAAAAAGAGAACCATGTTCACGGAATGATGATGATCACGATGCTGCTGATATGATGGTGCATATTGCCACATCCAATCATCATCCAGTCGCTTTTAAGGGTTTCATAGGGAGCACTAAACGAGCCCTGCTGCACTCAGAATGTGACTCTCTGTACGTGCACAATAGGCGAGATCTGCGGTGGAATGTGACAAGATATATGTATAATGTTATGTGCTTGTATATGCAAACAAGGATTGAGAAGCATTAAAGCAGACAGTTTTGTCTCTCTCACTCTCTCCCTTTGAATTGGTGGTAGTCAAGTGTGAAATTTATAGCATTCCATTTTTATGTGCTCTTACTTTATCTCTCTTGTACTCCCCATTTCCATATGCTTCTCAAATATTATCCCTTTTATTCTGTAAAATATCTCACAATTCTCCTTAAAACGGACGCAACGAAAATATTATTTTTTCTTGAAACTCCAGAGCTACAGCTAGAGAGAGAGAGAGAGAGAGAGAGAGAGAGAGAGAGAGTTAGAAAGTAAAGTGAGAGAGACAACTACACAAAACGTTTTGATACTATTTACTATAGCACACATGCATGGTTGTGGAGATGGTTTGTTTGCCAGGCTTATCATCAATACCCATAAGAGAAATAGTTTTAGTACTTTTCGCCCCGAAGATGGATATCAGAGGAAACGTCTGAGTATGCTCGATTTGGTGTGGATGGTACTTGAGGGAAATGGAACAAATGAGACTTGAAAACAAGTACAAATTGGAGCAAATATTGAGTTTGTCAACGCAATAAAATCGTGGTTATATATACTCTCTGCCCCCACAGTCTCTTTCTCTGAAAAAGTGGAGTCGTTTCCATTTTTCTCACACAAAACGAAAAAAGTTTTCTCTTCTTTTCCTCTGTTTTACTGTTGTTGTGCAATAACACATCAAAATAAAAAACAAATTTTCTGCTGAATACGAAATTTCCTCAAACGAACAGAAGTAATGCTGTAGAAAAAAGAAAGAAAGCGCAATTTGTTTACTTCTTGGTTATATATAACGCTGAGCTGGAGGATTTCTTTTTCATGCTTTGACTCCTTCCTTTTGTTGAAGAATATGTGTTTCAATACTTTTTGTTGTGAAGCAATGTAGTGAAAAGAACGAATGATTATTTCACACACATTCCCAACTATATACTTTTAAAGGGAACGACTTTCGCCCTTTAAAATAAAATTCGGAGATGAAGCCAGTAAAAGGGATCCATCCCGCTTTTACTTCGACGGGATAAAATGTGAAAAGGGTTTTATTTTGTGTAAAAATGTGTAATTCTCAACGGGAGATTGAGAGATGGCTCAACATCTCTATAAATTTACTTTAAATAGTAAAGCTTATGAACTCTAGCTTGAAATGCAGACCTTCAAAACAACACATGGTTTGCGTGACGAAACGCATGGGAGAGGGAGAAGAAAGAGCCCTAAAATGTTATTTGAAAACACGGATTGCTTATATAAAGCGTGCAAATGTCTCGCAATTAAATTCATTACGTGAACACGGAGATTGACAGTGATAACGGAGTGTAACCGGAATTTCACTCTTGTGACAAGAATGAGAATGGAATGAGAATTTTTCATTATCGATCCGGTGTGAGTACGAACATAGATTAATGCTCATCGTCACTTTTCACCAGGTATTTTTCTAATTACTTTACACTTTCGAAGGAGACGGTCTGAAATGTGCGGTAAGTGAGTGCTAAATTGGAGTTACTGAGAAAATATGGTCCCAAGTTGAAACTACTGAAATTAGTCATAATTCAGCGAAAGTTCCGTATTGTATTGGTACTTTGGTAAAAATCAAATAATGCATCTCAACTCACAAGCATACAATATTATATATTATGTTCTTCCTGTGTGATGGTGCGTAAAGAACACATTGCAGTAAAACAGTGTACCTATAACATATTAGAATTGCGGATACCAATCGAAACGGATGTTCATACGCGTGAGCATGATTATGTTTGCGCTGTAATCGTATACTTCACTTAATATGTCAAGCGATATTATGCCTACATCCACAAAACATTTGTACAACGTAGGATCCCGTCTCATTTACATGTCTCTCTCACTCACTCCCTCTCTAAATGAATACCACCATGGTCGACGATAGATTCTTTTTAGAGGAAAAGGGAAATAACGAAGTAAACAGTATTACGCATGTCAAAAGCGTAGAATATAATGTATTCACTTTGTATAATATATCACATATCATTACAATAATTACTTTGGGCGAGAAAATCAAGAGTGGGCTTGATGGTGGCGTGGCTCAATTGAGAGAGGGATCGTGAGAGGTGTGAGAAAAAATCAACTTTCGAGTCACCTTTTTAATTTAAAAAATTCTAAATGAGCAATGCTTCGTCGTTCAATTTATTTCCCGTTTTTTGAGGAGATTACCTTGATTACATATGATATCCGCTATTTATTACTAAGCACGACGAGGAGGTCGCTCCAGCTTAAAAGTGTTGAGAAAATGTCGTGCATTTCCTCTCTGGTTGAAGTTATTGTCCCTACGGAAGAGTCGTGGAAAGGCGAGTGGTATTGGAATGCGTTTACCTCAAGTGCATAGGTCAGCTGCGTTTTCAAATGTTGGGATATGCAAATATAGGAAAGCTCTCACGTCCTGAACAAGGTGAGAATTACCCTTCGCTCAGCGAGGCTAATTTACAGTTTAATATTCAAAGAAAACACCCCCAATCAGCCGTTATCAGCACTTTGCTCATTTAACTAGGTCTCAGAGGGTCTAGGATAGAACCCGACAACCATTTCCCGGTCGCCCCTTTCCCTGCCGCCCTTTCCCAACAAGTTC
>JAHZMW010003626.1:0-18122 GCA_027743745.1 Alloscopus bannaensis | reverse complement strand
ATTTACAAAGAGAAAATCTATATATTGTTGCACTCGAAAGCCCTTTTTTCTAGGACCTTAATGAAACTATGAGCCACCCACTCACTTCTCTCCCTACTAAATCATATTCAATATTATAGATAGGATTTCACAAGAAACGTTACAACACTCGAGTTTTTTTTAGAGATTTTACTAGCGAGACGGGGAGAGACAAAGGAGTGTTTTCGATAACCTTATCATCAAAATGATATCACACTCGAATGCAAATTGAAGAAACTCGTCGACACACAAATTGCCTTTGGTGGCATTACTTAAGTTAAAAAATCAAAACAGGAAAAAATGGTGCTCGAAATTTCTACATATTTACTAACAGTGATGTTTTCAACAAGGAGAACCCGAACGTTTCGTTCTTCTCTAATCATCATCATCACCGTTACTACTCACTTAAATTATTATTATTGTTACTACTCTTTCGACGACATTATGTAGAGCTATATACGCAGAGTGTAATTTATGCAAATTAAGGATAAGCCGTTGATAAGGTGTGTGTTTTAAGTAGGCACATATTTACCAAAACTGATGAGTTCGCTTTGATGGTACTAATTACTGTAAAAATGCATAATACACTGAAAAATATTAGCAGAGAAAGCTTGTACATTTTTACCACTTTCTTTTGTAGGTGACGCAGAAAAGGCCTAATTCGCATAGATTTACTGAATAATTACCAAAGTGAAGCCAGACAAGTAGGGAGCCATGTTTTTGTGTTAAGTTCGGCACAAATCCAAAGATGACTATAAGTTATTAAGTGTTTAAAAACTTAAGCTAAGGTGCATTTAGAGTTTACTTCTTTAGGGACACGCCATCCGCAGACTATGTAACTTTAGTTTTCATATAATTTTTATTTGTTGTATTCAAACAATGTTGTGCAGCTTTCGTAGGAATGATTCCTAAAAATGGGAGACAATTTAAGCAGCTATAATTTATGTGATTTTTTACCATGATGTTGCTACTATTGTTTTCAAATGTGTAATAATGAGTTCAAAAAGGGAAACATTACGTAGTCGTAGTTCTCGCAGATTTGTGGCGGAATACCGTGTGCTTTCAGTTTGCAAATGCAGTTTACCATTACAATTTATTTTAAGGTTGTGTAAAAAAGTATCAAACTTTAAGTTGTAAGTAGTTAAATTGTTGAGTTTCACTATGAAAAAGAAACTGCCTGGGATTATGATGCAAACTTATGTAAACTTCGAATGGACTTTTATGACATTTTGACTAATACCTTAAAACTGTGCAAAAAATGTGGGATAATCAGTCGACCATTATTTGTATGCAAATGCACCGTTTAAACTTCACCGAAGAGACAGAGAAATCAGAGTGAAAGATTGAAAGGAAGATGGGAGGAAACTCGAACTGTTTGTGATACTCACTTTACTATTATTATTATTATACTAAAATACTACTAAACTCCTTTTTCATTATGATGATTATGATTACCAACTACAAATTACTATTTACTATAAAAATGCATCGTCGTTGCTACAACTATTATTGTCTTGATAATTATTAGTCGCGTTACCGCAAATGTATGTAAGTTCTCACGTTTGTTCGCATCAGCGTTTCTGAGCGCTCATCAATTCATCACAAAAGAGGCTTCATGGAGTCGGAACTGCCTTCATTTCACCAAACCCAATCCAACCACCGTGAAATTATACTCTTTTTTTTAAATTACCACTCCACAAAATGACGCGCTTATAATTATTTTCCGATAATTATTGTTGTTATACATCCAGTGAATTGGGTCACTTTTGTAATCAGTTTTGTGAGAAGCGATATTAATTATTGTAATATTGGGTGAATGAAAAGCGAGCACAACACACGCACATTATACACAGAAACACGTACCATTACATTATCCACTTTCAACGACGAGATGAAACCGTTTTCTTTTCTGAACCACCGTTGTTGTTGGTATACTGTAAAATTGTGCATGAATAATCAACCACGAAGAAGTAATAAAAATTGTGCATGAATAATCAACCACGAAGAAGTAATAAAAATCTGTGCTGTTCAAAACACTCACTCACTCACTTGTGAGTCTTCATGTTTTTTTTTGAATTTGCATATCTAATAATGACCTTTATTTCTTCATTTGCTCAGTATCATTATTAAACATCTCATCACACACGTCATACAATGCTGCCATTGTATTTACCCTTAAAAAACTCAGAAAGTCATCATCGTTTTAGTTGAATAATAATCAGTGAGAGTGTTCCAAAACACGGGATTCTAATTATTATTGTGAGGACTACTACACAACTCTACAAGTTAATTTCTACAAAAATCTATTCTAAAAAAACTCAAATCCTATTGGATTTACATAATAGGAATATTTTTTGGCTTGTGTAATCAAACAAATTGCCTCTCAACACTCAATAATATTTTTATGAAAAAACGAGCATTTATTACTAATTACTACGCAATAGTAATAATTACTGATTTTCAACTAGTTAGCTGCATGTTGTGGTGTTGCAAACATACCTTACATCAGCATATATAACCAATCCAATGGAACATTTTTTGTTCGCTTTTAAACTAGAAAGCAAATTTGAATTGACATTCAACATTTGGTTACTTAAAGTTGAACCATCTTGATACATACCGTAAGATTGTAGTTTTTATATATATGTTTTACTCTGCTGTAAATATGTATTTGGTTGATGTGTAGCATCATATAAACTTCTTATGTAGGTACCTATGTACATTTATATTTTAATATCGAAATAAATGAATTATTATTTGAGTGATGTAGTGATGATCTTCATAAAGCGGGTAATTGTAATATCATATTGTAAATCCACTTGATACAATAATCCAGATCCATTCTCCGGCAAAAAAAATCAAATTCACAATAGGCATGCACATATCTCACTCCATTTTTTAACAAAAGGTAGACGTGTATGTAAATAGCATCAGTCGGTACTCTTCTACCGACAAGAAATCTGGAAAATGCGTTGACACAATTTGAAGAGAATCGACCTAAAACTCTGAACTAATCATAATCACACTAGATTCCACAGCACGAGGTGAGAATGAGCAACTAAAGACCCTCCAACTAAACTGCAATGAAACGTTGCTGTCTTACCTAATTGTAATACTCTCTAAAATCTACACAAAACAAAAGATTTTAAAAACACTACACTATGACCCTAACAGTATTATTATGTTTTTTCCTGTGTAGAGGAGAGACGGTGGTGAATTACCGTTACATTAATCGTAGAGAAAAACTGTGTAAAAACTTAAAGCATTGCAAATTGCAAATTACACGGAGGAGAAAAGTGTAGTAGTAAAACTGGTTCTGGTAGAGCTCACAGAGTTGGTGATCGTGATCGAGACCTGGAACGGTTCCTTCGACCTGCTCGTCGTACTGGAGATCTGGATCTGGACCTGGAGTGACGTCGCCTTCTCGCCTTGCGTTCGCGGGATCTGCTCCGGCTTCTAAGTAGAGATTAAAATAATTACATAATTGGAGTTAATTTGTAAATTTATATTAACAAAAGGTACTAATATTTTGTCTGTTGATCCTGATTGATTACCTTGAACGTCTTATTGGACTTCTGGACCGGGAGCGATGTCTTCTCGCACGCTCAACTGGGCGCTCGTGACCTCTCCGTCGATCATTTGCGTAGCCGGACCGTCGTCCAGTGAAAGGAGATCGACTCTCCCCCCGAAATTCCACCTCCTTGTCCTTCTCCTGCCCACTCCTCTCCGCTCGCTCAGTACTACTTGGGCTTCCCTGAAATTTCGAAAGCGGACTCTGACCCGATGATGTTGGCGACGATGGATACGGATTCCTAGGTGCTGATGGAAGCCGCGCCAAAAAGTTGGGAGGGGTGGGAGGCACTGCTACTGGAGGAGCCTGGGCAATGTTAATTGTTGGAAATCGGATGGTAGCTGGAGGTGGTCCTGCAGATGGCGGGGGGATGCTTAAGAATGGTGGCGGAGGAACGTTCAAGTTGATCACAACAGAACCCGTTGTTGCGGGGGCCTGTGCCGCCAAAGGTGGTGGTGGCAAGTGAATCGGCACCATACTCGGCGGTGGCTGAGTCATGACTGCTGAAATTGGAGGAGGTACTGACTTAAAGTCTACTGGTGGCAGCGGCATGGAAATGCTCTCCGGAGGTGGAATCATTGGCAAAGCTGGAGGCTCAGTTGGTGGCAACGGTAACAGTCGCTCGTCAATGTCCTTGAAACCCACTACTTTCTCAGGTGACACCAACGACTCTTTACTCTCACTCACACTGGACGATGACGACGCAAACAGATTTGTTTTCAAATTAATGTTGATCTTCATCTTGGACTGAGGGCCGCTCCGCACAACGACGGGAGACTTCTCGAAGGGACTGTCCTCGAAAACTTTTTTCTGCGGAGGCGACACAGCTCGGAGTGGTGGCAACGATGGCACCACAGGATCCTCACCTGGTGGAGGTGGCTCCACCAGGTCGTCACCCAATTCCATGGTTCCGTCCCCGCTCCTCCTGTTTAGTGGGAGTCCCGCCTTTTCAGGTGCAAGTGGAGGAATCACAGGAGTGTTGAGGTTGCTCAGAATAATTTTGATCTCCTCCGTCTGTCTATCGTCCAAGTCCACCAGAAGTGGTGCCGGCTTACTTGGAGAAGAACTCGGGACCTCCAGCGGCGTTATTCCTGATGCCACTCCAACTCGATCATCGATGTCTCGAAACGCAGGGGCAGACACAGCTTGATGTTCCATCTGGTCAACGATGATGGTCACTTCCTCGGGACTTTTGCCGCCAGAAGAAGAGGCTAGCTGCTTATCACCATTCTCTTCCTCATCAGAGAAGTGAACAGCGGAAGGGGAATACGCTTCTTCAGAGTCTTGCGACGTCTCACCCTCAACTGCTCCACTAGTTGGACTAACAGCTTCTGGAGAACTAACACTTTTCTTCTTCGTCGCATCAGACGCGGTTATTGTTGGGGGTTCGATCACAGTCACTTCATTTTCTTCGACATCAAGAATTGTCTGAACAGGAGTCGTAACGTCCAGCCCTGGAATCGTCGAACTTGTTTTTGTTACGGCTTGTGGAGATGGGGCTGGTTGATTCTTAAAAATGCTGCTTCGAGTAGACCGCGGATCTAAACTGCTGAGCAGGGACGACGACGGTGGAGCTGCTGGTCGAAGAAATACGGGAACTGCATCCTTGGCAGGTTCGGGTTTGCTCCCTTCATCGTCTGCTGCAGAAGATTCTGGAAAATCTCCATCCAATCCGGGAATACCAACAATGTTCTTGGCTCCCGCCAAGATAGCGTCGATCCCCTGCTTCTCCTTCGCTATGCGAGCTTCGATCTCCTGCAACTGCTTTTGCGTGTCCGACATTTTGCTACTCGCGCTCGGCACTTGTGGCACAGTCACCTTTGCTGGCGCTGGTTGTGGCTGTGGCACTGCAGGCAATAGAGTCGGAGGTTGAAGAGCTGTCGACGTCGGAGGACCGCTAGGAGGCTGCTGTGACTGCTCTTCAGGTTCCTCGTCCTCGTCCCATGGCAAATATGGCTCGTTCTCATCCCCTTTTCCCGTCTCCATCAGGTCCAATACTGGGGGAGACGAGGTTTTCCCCTTAGAAGCAGACGAGGATGAAGGAGAAGGTCCAGGTGCTCCCGGTTTGCTCCCACTTCGACTCCTGAGCGTCCGCTAAAAATTATATTAAAATTAAGTCAGTTTATTAAAACAAATCCAAAATTTAATTAAAGCAGCTTAAATGCATTAGTGGTTGATTCTCTACACTCACCCCTGACTCGATTTTTGCCTTTTTCTTCTGTCCAGATTGAGCAGCGTCCGTTGAAGACAGCTTTCGTTTCTGGCCACCCTCGTTGACAATGTGCCGTGTGACGACAGCAAGGAGGCAATGCGCTCTTTCCTGAGGAAGACCAGGCCCTTGGAAAGGTTGCAGACAGCGGGGAACGGGCTGATGCTTGTCCAACGGAATCAGGTACACGTCTTTCAACGGATGACACAATCCACCAATCACGCCGAGTCGCTCCCGCGAACTCAGGTACGAAAAGAACGTCATGTAACCTTTCGAATCTGCAGGCGTCGCAGGAGTGAGACGGAAAGTGATAATTTCCTGTAACAATAGTCAACACAAACTCTTAAAAATCAGTTCCTGCTTTGTCAAGAAAAATTAAGCAATTATTATTTACTTTTGTCTTCTTCATTTTGTCAATGTAATCCCAAACAGTTTGCGGACCGATTCGGCCAACAATCGGAGCTGGTGAGTCTGGAAATACGGCTCCTTTGAAAGGTTCGTTGTGAGATACGTTATAGAACCCTGCTTTGAACTCGCCCAGTTCGGGCATTTGCAGCGTCGACTGAAACAAGCGCTGGTCCGCCTCTCCGTCCTTCTTTGCCACAGTCACCGCATCCTCCGTAAAGTCCGGAGTCTTGATCGTGGACGACGGCTGCTCCTGTTCAGAGTCCACCGACATTTTGTTGACGTCTTCTTGAGAACTCTCTCTCGTCGAAGCAGGAGCAATAGATGCAGTAGTAGCACTGCTTTGGCTTTGAGATTCCTCGCTGCTTGATGTAGTCGTTGTGTCTGTTGAAGGTGATTTGACTTTGACTCCTTCCGTCGTGGCCGATGTTGTAGTCACAGCGGGTTGTGGCAAGCACGATGAAGCAGGTTCGTCGCTACTTGGGGTGCTTGGGTCGTACCCAACATCTGCACCCGACGTGTCCATCGCTTCAGGCTTGTCCAATTGAATCTTCTCAGTCTCTGCGTCGGGCTTTTTGTCGACAGTGGATTTCGGACTTTCTCCTGAGGATTTGTGGCTTCTGTCCCTTTCAGAGTAGTCCTGCAATTTGTTGACAAAACAAGTTTTTTAGTGCAACTGAACAACTGTGAATATGTGCCTTTCATAATTCATAAACAAAAGATTTGCCTTTATCCAAGAAAAACCAGAATGAGCTCAAACAAGTCGAATATTTCAAAAAATAAAAAAATAAAAAAGCAACAAAAAACAAAAGCCTAACCTTCGACCTGGTATGCCGTCTACTACTCTCTTTAGACTCATGCTTCACCTTCGACGATGAGGACGAGGACTCGCTGTCCCTGTCACTTCGCCGTTCCTTTCTGTCTCTGTCACTACCACGATGATGATGCTTATCTTTTTCTTTCTTGTCCTTGTCGCCGGACCTGTGTCGACTCTTGCTGCTGCTCGAATGCCGTTCGGACGACGTCGATTTTTTCTCGTGTTTGTGCTTGTCACTCTTGTCTCTATCCTTTCTGTCCTTGTCGTGATGACTGCGGAGCTCCCGCTTTTCATGCCGACTACTGCTACTGCTGTGATGATGGTGGTGACGCGACCGGTGCTCTTTGTCACGCGACGACTTGTCATGTTCCGATGACTTTTCATGTTTCGACCTTTTCTTCGCGTCTCCCTCCGCATCAGCAATCACATCACTAATGTCCAACGGCTTGCTTTCCTCCGCCACTTGCACGGCGTCCTCAACTCCCTTGTCGATGAGTTCTTGCTTCTTCGCCTCCGCCAGCTTCTCAAGTTCGGCGCGCTTGATGGCCTCCAGCTCCTTCTCCTGTTCTTGCTGTCTCCACTGAGCCAACTCGCTTGACGCCATCTGCTCCGCCGTCATTCGCACCAAGTCGTACGGCTTCACAGCGCCAAGGAGGATTTGCTTAAAAAGGGAATTCTTTTCGTCCCTGAAAACAATAAAACCATTCGGAAAATTAATATCAAAACTCAATTCATCTTTAGCAGACTTTCTGTACTATGTAGTATTTTAAATCTCACTTGAGGTTAAAGTAAATACTCCTGTACTTATTTTTACACTTAAAGTTGCTCGCCCCACTGAAGCAGGAGACTAGCTCCTCCTCAATCTTCACACTGAGCACGTCCGGCGATAGACCGGCAGTTTCCATCTTCTTTCTGTCGCTGCTGCTCATCCCTCCCACGTCCCCCGTCATTCGGTTCTTGAGAATCTCCTTCAGCGACTTGCGCATATTTTCGCGATGCAACTTCTCGCTCGATGGACCGTCCACTTTTATATCCTTTTGTGACTCGCGCCTCTCCAGCGTCTTCTCTTTAGATGACTTGCTCGTCGACTCTGTCCTCGATCTACCACTTCCACTCGAATTCGTGCTGGACGATGACTTTGTACTCTTCGCGTCCGACACGGAGGACGTCCTGTGCCGTGAGGTCTGCTCTGTCCGATCTGTCCGATCCCGAACTTCAAGTGCTCCCCCTAAAAAACAAGTACATACTTAAAAACAAGAGTCACTCATAGAAGAAGTGGTGAATGAGCAAAAAAGACAGGACAGTGAGAAGTGTGTGTGAGCGAGCTTACAGGAAACGGGAGACGCTTCCTGCTCGAAGCAAGTTGCATTATCTGAAGCAGAAGTAGTAGTAGTAGCAGTAGTAGAAGAAGAAGAAGAAGATTTTGAAGCATTCGCCGTCATCATTATCATACCCTTTGTTGAGGACCCACTTTCGTTATCTGCTTTCTTCACAGCGACTGGAGAAGAAGTGACGGTTGACGCATTGGGACTCGCCCCAGGCACTGCTGGAAACGCGGGCGGGGACGTCAGTGTCGGCGACGTTAGAGGAACAGTAGTTGTACCCTTTTCTTTCTCTTTCTGAGCCTTGAGCAGAGCGGAAGCGGTGAGCTCCTTGGGTTTCGCAGGAACCACTTCCGTCGAGATTGAGGTTCCAGAACCGATCACATGAAAGTTGAATATCGACTCGGATGTCTTTCCCGGCAACGACGATGACTCTGACTTGCTCTGACTCCGTTTGAGCTTGGGCGTCGTCGAGGTCCCACCAGGAGATTTGCTACTTGGGGATGACGCAGGTACCTGCTGCTCTTGCGATGGGGAAGAGGAACTTTTGCCACTGACGGACTCGGCGTATTTTTGAACGCACAAATCGCTGCAGTACGCTGATCCTGCGCGCGCAGGCTTTTTGCAAATCATACATCCCGTCGTAACTAATAACAAAAGAGAATAAAAAGATTTGACAATTTTCTTGCGCGCAATAGTAAAGCAAACATTACATCATTATTACCTGATGAAGCAAACTCGTAGACATCTTTCTCGCTCTTTCGTCGGCCTCTCTTGTTGTCATTCGCGAATTTAACGGCCGCCGCAATTTTCGATGGTGGTTCAGCACTGAGAGCAGCATATGCTGCGGCCTCGACTTCGGCTTTCTGAGCAGCGACAGCAGCGGCCGCTTTCGCTGACTTTGTCGATCCCTTAGTTGTCACAGCTGTAGTCACAGGCGATGGGGTGGTCCTGGAAGGCACAGTTGCCACCACCTGCTCACTCTCTGATTTCCTTCCTTTTGATGAAACAGGTCCGGGAGTAGTTTTCGCCTTCTCTGGCACGGGAGTGGAGGGAGCACTCTTCACTTCCTGCTTTAGCAGTTTCTTAGAAAGTCTTGGGCTAGGGGTGTGATTGTGTGCCTTCTTCTCTGCGGCCAGTAGCTTCTTACAATTGGGGCAGTGCCAGGACACATTCTTTAGCGTATTCTTCTTCCATGTCTTCATCTTCCTCTTCCGCAGGCGCTTCCTTCACTTCTTCCTTCGCCATCTCTCCCAATTCCTCATTTGGAGGTGGAGAAGCTGCTTCGTCTTGGAGGAGAGGCGTGTCCTGTTGTGTCGACGAGCGCCGTGTTGCCTCTTTCACGGCTGTGCTAGCGTCTTCCATGCTCAGATAGTTGGGATCAGCGAGATGTGCGGGCAGCTTCCGCTCGCGTTTCGGTCGTCGTCCATTCCTATTGCATTGTATATTGTAAAATTATAATACGAGACTGAATTAAAAATATCAAAAACATGTAAAAATCACTCACGCTTCGTCCGTTGAATCGACACTTGGAGACTGAGAAGACGAAACAATGCCTACATTGACTGGAGGCAGAGGCTGCTGTTGCATAATAGGAGGAGCTGGAGAGACTACAACTTGTGGACTGGAGGGGGACTGAGAGGAAGCGACAGAGGCAGCCATTGCTTTCGCCAACATTTCCTTTTCACGTTGAAAAATTTGCTGATTCTCCTCGCGAATCCGCTCCGCTTCTTGCCTCTCAATCCTATCCTGCTGCCTTTGAGAGCGGCGAATGTTCGCTGACTCACCTTTGTGATAACACAAAAAAGAACAGTGTAAACAAAAGCGTAGTAAAACCCCGCTCCACACTTTCTTATCTGCTGATGTTGTTGACCAAAAAGCCTCATAAACAAGGCTATTGTGAGTGATGATAAGTATTATCTTGTGTTTTGCTTTTGTTACCAATTTAACTCAATAATAAAACTGAATAATAATAATGCATACTTTCAGATATTCTGCCGCGCTCCACTCTACCACCCCTTGGCGATGCAGGAGATCCTCCACTGCTGGGCCTTCCGGGCGGCCTGCCAGGTCCTTTGTGAATGGCTGAATTGCTGCTTTGTACTGGGCTCGAGTCCAGCGGGGCTGAACTGCTTGAGATGAGATTGTGAGACTCGTCCTTGTTGAGGCTCCCTCCGGTGGAGTAGCTATGGTCCCAAAGAGACTGTTGCTCCTGACCTTGAGGCACAACGCCCATCTCTCCAAGTGCCTCAGTGAGGATCTCGCGACCTTGGTCGCTCTGTAACACGTTCTCTAGCACGGCTATGCTCTGCGGATCGAGATGACTCTCAAACTCACTCACGTCGATCGCCGTCGTCGGCACTTCCAACGACACAATGGTTGAGTTGGCAGTCGTTGTCGAACTCACAGCGCTGCTTGGCCCTTGGTGATGATGATGTTGCGGAAGAGAAGGAATATTGCCCAAGGTCAACACTGCAGTCCCTTGCCGACCCATTTTACTACTCTGTCCACTAAACTGACCCACTTCCATCGTGATGAATGGGCCTATAAGGTTGTCTTTGTGTACGGGTTTTCCTGTCTGGTCTACAAAGCCTACATCAGACTCTCCGCCGTACGTCACTGCCTGTGGCTTTGTCTTTCTCGACCGACCACTTGTTGTCGTCAAAGGGGGCCCAGGAAGAGGGTTGCTCGGAGACTTGATCTTGTGAGTCGGCAAATTCACTGGAATCACTTCCCCCTCCTCGCCAACTGCACAGTACGAAATGACAACAAATATTTAAAGCACTGTCACACTTGTCAAGTTTGACATTGACTAAAGAAGGGTATATAGAAATATGGAGAAAGTAATAAAAGCGTAGCATTGCAAGACACGGACAGAATAGTGTGAATATTGATTATTGACAATCGATGAGAATGTTATAGTATTTACCTGGGACGTCCGGAGCGTTCGGGTTGTAGTAAATGACCCCGTCGTCCGCGACAGTGAGTATATACGTGGACGACTGTTTCGGAGACTCCGGCTCGGTTTCGCTATTGCTGTCATTCCCACTGTTGTCCTTCGCCCCACTCGCACTGGTTGTCTCTCCAGCGCTACCGCTAGAGTCAGCTGAGCTCGGGATCGGCAGCCCAGTCTTCCCGTCCACGAAAATAACGGGGGGCAACGGCAGTGACTCGTCGTCAGCGTCCTCCCCCTCCTCCTCCACTTGTTCCGCTTTACTCCGCCGCCTCTTGTCCTTGACTTTGAACAGGTCTGCCCGGGCGATACTCTTCTCGATTTCGAGGATTGCGAGTGACGACGTCGTCGACTTGACGGAAGGCACCGAACCACCTGCTTCCTTTTTCAACTCCGCTTCAGGGTTCTCCTCGCCAGTGCTCTCCTCTTGATGCACCTTGCTCACTGTGCCAGTAGAGCTCTTGGTCTCCACTTGCTGAAAAGTCCCATCCTCGTCATCAGCAACATTAGCATTATTATTATCATTCATTTTGTTTGTTGTGGTGGTCGACTCATTTGCATGCGCAGGACTGTCGCTCATTGAAACATTAGCACCACTCGTCGTCATCCTCGTTGTGTTCGTGCTCGGACCAGCATTGCGAGAAGCGTCTCCTGTTGGTGATAATAATGTGGTCGTGTTTGCTCCTCGCTCGCTCCTCCGGAGTTTCTGGGCCGTCGTTGTTGTGGTTGACGACGACGAGGAGCAAGACCCTCGTCGAGCTCTGTTGCTGCTCCTCGTTGCCGTCGTGCTTGGTTGCGCTGCTCCTACAGTCGAGTTGGCAGTAGAAGTGGTCCCATCGACTGCTCCTTGTTGCTCCGCTGCTCTCGCCTCTGTTGAGCCTCCAGCGTCTCCCAATGTTGACGACGAGGAGCTAGCCACAACATTGTTGGTGCTTGCAGCACCTCCTCGACTCCGTCTCGTCGATACTGCAGGCACAGCTGTGGCGGGAGGACCTGCTGCGGATGGGGATATCGTACTCGCCCCATTATCACTACTCTCATTATTATTGAGCGACGCTCGCGCACTCCTCCGTGTTCTGTACATCTTCACTAATAATCTCTGCCACACTACAACTTGAAAACCACCATGGAACTGACTCGTCTTTTGCCTCACTGTCCCCTCATATATCTCCGCTTTCAAATATCTGAATCACCACTTGCTCAAGTGAGGTTCTCTGATTTAATCGCCAAAATTCCGAGAGTTGTGAAGAAGAGTGCATAAACAAATCGCGAGCAAGGAGAGTAGTTCAAGTGAAGTCATAGAAAGTGGTCACCAAGCACCGCCACCACCGCTCTTCCATTAAACGCTGAAAAGTGCATTCTGCATGATATTATCCTTCTTCTTCGTTGCTTCTTCACTTCGTGTCGCCAGCACAGGAGTCGTCAAGTGTTCTTTACTTGAGCTGAGCTTTTCTTGTTGATCTGATCCGAGATTCAATCTTTATCTTCTTCACTCTACCTACTCACCACCGCACAATGATCAAACACATTTTATAATTTAGACTGCGACTTAATTCACCACTACAAAAAACACGCAAGTCAACCAACGTTAACCAACTTCTCAAAAACTGAACACAAACTAATCGTACTCGACACTAGAGCGAGGAATAGCAAAGGAAGGCAATCAATCATAATTGCGTCCTTTTACTTTCAGTTTCCCTACTAACTCCATTTAATCGCAACTTTAATCTCATTATAATCACCACTTACGTGTCATCCTCGTCCCAGCCATAATCTTGAACACTTGCAAAAGTCCTTAATTGCAACTCAATTAGCTTGAAATTGTTGTCACTCTCTCTCAACTCGATTTATACTTGAAAAACTTGTTTTCCTTCTGCTCTCTGAATTGTTGTGGCTGCACCTCGGAAAGTGAATCGAATCCAAACTCGAAAAAAACTCTCAAAATAAATTCACTTCACGAACACCCTCCCAAAACGATGATTTTTGGGAAAGGATGATGAAACAGTTCACGAACAAGACGATTTTTTAGAGTTTGGAAGATGCGAAGATGTACTTTTTATAAATGTTGTGATGAATCCAGAAATCCTTTCTTTTCATCGTTCATCCTTCAGACTACTCCACAACAACACATCTCTCTTCATGAGAAAACAGGAGCAGCATCCAGGAAAAAAACCTTTAACTTTGGAAAGATGCGTATAGTATGGAATGCATGGAAAGGATAGCCCGTCTTACTTTTGCTGCCTGACCCACTCGCCAGATGATGCGGGGCCGTTTAACATGGGCAGGATAGCCTGTATCAGCTTGTGTATGAACAAAGAGTGGATAATCTTGTCCAGCTCAAAGGGAGGGATGTACTACGCGTTTTCTTTCGCTTGTTTGTACGCGCTGTGCCACCGAACATTGGAGAATTTTGGGCTTGTGTTGTGTATGAGTTGGCTGTGTTGGAAATCCAACTAAATTTTAAATACTGGAATTTCTTTCTGGAGCGAACGAGAGAAAATAACTTCCGCTTTGTCTCCAAATGTTTTCATTTGCTGGACAGAGGTGTCTTCTGCAGAGGCTTTGAAAGTGTTTTGGTTGATGCATTTCCAGTTTAGAAATTCATATTCTTCCTCAATAAATAAACGGCTGTTGTCTCAATTTGTTTCTGCTTTTGTCCAGAAAAGTTGTATTGTTGCAATTGCTGGAAAGAGTGTCGATGTCGGTAATGTGGAAACGTTTGGAAATGTTGAATGTGCCAAAAAGGTACATAAAAAGGTAAATAGATTGCCAAATCGCTGCATCCTCTTTTCCGTTCCATTTGTCTCTTTAATTTTTCGCAGTTTTTTAGTGGATCGCCGATGGTACTTCAACAAAAGCGTTTACTTTTCACAACTTTTGTATAAAAATGTAATCATCTTTGTGCTTTCCACAATGGTTTCTTGAATGCTTTCAAGAAATTCCTGGAATTAGGCAATTAGAACAGTTTTGCATGAATGTTTTCGAGCAAAACTTTCTTTCACTGAAAAATGAGAAAAGTTTTTATTTTCACAATATCCGTCTTACGTCTTTCTTTTTTAGGAATTTGCAGATGAGGAAAGAAGAAAAGGTGTGTGCACTTAAAAATGCTTTCACTCACTTTCTCTCCCCCTAATTTTTTAACAACTTTACATAATTGACATGTCACCCTCGTCTCTTCCATAATAATCATGGAAGTCACCTCTGACAACTTTTGCCTTGTGTCAACTGTCGTCCTCGTTGTGTCGCGATTCCCTTATGGAGAAAAGGATTCAAGAAATCTTCTTGAGAGCGTATTCACGTCAGCTCTTCTCAATTGAGTCATTCTCCTACTTTCTCCTCCACAAATTGCTTTTTGTTTCCCTTTCAGTCATCATGAATGAAAGAAATAAGGCTCTTTTTCCTCTCACACATAAAAAATCTAAAAGACTTTTCTTTGGAAAGAGCAAGAGATCCTACTTATCTTTGGCATTCCAAAGGAATTTCTCCTTTTGTCGCTAACGAGCGTATTTTTTCCGTAAAAAAGCTTTTCTGTCTGGCTTCTTTTTTTTACTATTCCGAAGCAGAGAGAAAGCATTGTATTTTCCAATTGCAACCTTGTGCTTCTTTTCGCAGAGAGAAAGTTCTACTAATCTGCCATCAAAAGTAATGCATCATGGACGTGTCATGATTCCGCTACTACAGTGAGACATGGATACTCCTCCATTCCTCCTCCATATTGTCCTCCAGGAGTGACATGATGAGGCACCGCGGCGGAGCTTGTTTCGATAAGGGAACGCTGTGGCTCTAGTGTATAACTACTGGAATATTTTATATCGCCGCTTTCTCCACGTACATCATATTGCGTTTCGTATTTTTTGTGAGTGAATCCCACTCGATTTCCGATACGTATCGCAACAGATGCGTCGCTTTCTCTCATTTTTTTTTGAAATTCTATTATTTCCATTTTCTCTCGATCTCCCCAGATATTAAATCAATGTCACAGCATTATCATTGCAAAAAAAGGGAGAACACCAACAGCACCAGCCTGACGAGATGTGCATCTCTCTCTCAATTTTTTGCCAACAAAATTCATGTCGGCTTTCTCTCATAATATCCAGCCTTTCTCTTTCCTCCAGTAATGGACCTTTTGGTATGCATGGCGGGAGCACACTTTCCGTATTTACTTTTTTCTCCAGCTTTGTTGTCTTAGAAGAAGCGTAGCGCAAGTGATATAATAAGGAAGGCCCATGAGAGAAAATGGATTCGTGTTTTTACGACTTTCAGAAAGATAGGCAACGGATCTCCATAAAAAATCCTCTTCCTGCCTCGGCGCATCATATCAAAAGGGTACGCAAAATGATATAATCGCTCCAAAAGAGATACATATCCACGTCGTCATCTTCATCTGCACACATGTGATAATAATAGTAATAATGATACACGGTGAAAGTAAATATCATCTTTCTAAATTTTAGGAGAAAGCAGAGACAGTCTGAGTCTGTTATTTTATAAAAAATACAAAACATTTTTCTCCTGCATTCTCCAGTATTATAAATTGCTTAAAATGGTTTTTTGTACTAGAAGAAAGGTTGGCTCTCGATACTGGTGAAAGTGAGATGAACCCATGAAGAAAAACCAGGAAGGGAGAACCATTATGCATTTACTGCACAATAAAAAGCGTTTTCTCTTTTTTTTGTAAAAAAGCTTTCCTTTTCAAACATTGCTTTTATTTTTTTTTAGCTCACACACACACCACACACTCCTCCCACTTTTCCCTTTCACGACAAGGACCATTCTGGAAACTTGTCTAGTTTATCATCTCTTTCATTTCCTGTTCTCGCATCATCCTTTGTGTTGTAACATAAAATTGCAAGTGCATTCGCATCACACATTTCCACCATCCTCAAGTTTCCGGTGTAACATATATAACCGCACCAACCGAATATTCTGCACAATGCTTTTTGTCCCACAAAAGTCGTCTATAATTCAACGACAGAGAGAATACTCACGACAAGAATATTGAATAGGGAGCTTTATGCGCGACTACATGTCGCTTATTTGTGCAGGCATTTAATTCATTCGTGTGTGCGTAATTCTTTAAACTGGCTACGCTCCTTTCCATTGAGTTCCTCCGAACGACCGCAACAGAGCCGAGGCTCTTTGCCTCAATTCTCCTCGAATCTCTTTAGAGTGTAGAAAGCTAGAAAAAAATGGCTCAAACCACCGTATTATCCATCGTTAAAACAGTGTTGACAAGCTTACCTCATCGACACAGTTGCCCAGGATTATCTCACAACCCTCCTGATACCCGCACCTTCTACCATATAAGACAGACTGATGAGCATATGTCGGCTTATGGACAAGTCTAAAATAAAATGTAGAATGGTCGATTCGTAGGAGCGCATAGGAGTAATGGGCTTTGCTTATCGTGGCTCTCAGCTCGGAATAGTTCTCGCAGCTCGCTCCTCTCCTCCTTGAAGACGTGTGGAACTCTGTGAGTTCCCATCTGTTCCTCGATCCTCGTCGACGAGTGCACATCTCAGGACACTCCTCCAGAAAGTGTTTGTACGAAGAGAAAGCACAGAGAACCCTATCGCTTTCTCCTCTTGAACAGACAGAGGCTTTTGAAGTGAAGCGTGTAAGAAGACGTACAGTGACAACGCTCCAGGCACCTTTTTGTCTCTCTTGAGCTTAAAAGGACAGAAGAGAAAGGGAATACTGAAGAAATATAGTGTCGGTGTGTGTGGTGAGAGTCTTTCCTCTTGGCGTGTCAGACTCAACAAGCGGGGAGAAAGTTCATCGAGTTACACAGAAAAAACACTTTCTCCGGCGATTTGTCCCCGGGTTTCTCTTTCTTCACCAGCTTGACTCACTCGACCAAGAGAATTTGGAGTGAATGATTTTTGGGTTGAGTGAAAGCTGAAGAAGGAAAGTCGTTTAGTGGCTAAAACACAAAAGACAGAGGGGCAATGCGGAAGGTGTCTGCTTTTTATTGGAACAGCAGTGTTTGAGCGTTTTTTATTAATTTCCACTCTCTTTTTTACGGCCGTCACCACAAAGAATGTTTTATCTACTTTTTGTCGTTCTCGTGAGCTCACCCAGCGAATAATTGATTTCGCTCCGCACATTTTAATTAGCATGTTGACGAAGGGTGGCAAAGAACAACGTTTCAGCAAACTATATCTCGACTTATCGATCTTCTACTCGTCCATGAAGACTACATAGCCTGTGGCGTTGCACTTTTTGGGAGTGTTGTCAGATTATAACTCAAGCCACTTTCTCCGGAATCCAAGTGAAATGCAATAAGTGTATATGATCAAGACAGACTGTTTCGTGTGCTAAAAACATTCTCCGCATCAAGAAGACAAGGGATATTTATTTTTCATAAGTTTCCACACACAAAGCACCCGTATCACACAAACAAGGGAAAGGAGTGATTATCATCATCATCGTCATCATCTTTCGCGTCACTTTTGATCATGATTAGTTTTTGGCACAAAGTGTTATTTCAAGTGGTCTTCCGTGGCTTCGTTCCGATGTAATGAGCAGCTTCCATTTCCTCTCCGCGCACACTGTTTTGAGTGTCGAAACGAGAAACGTGGTGCCCTAGGCTGGAGCTCTGCTTTTCCACGTCAGTCTCACTCATCTTATTGACTTTCATTGCCTCTGGAGAAAGTGAGTGAGAGAGGGGAAATTCATGGGAATATTTTTCCTGTCGTAATTGCAGCTATATCCGTACGCTACGCTTTCTCCAGGGTGCACGTGTAAGTGCTTCAGTAGGCCCTCGCTGAAAAAAAAAATCAATTCGACGAGTGTAATTGAAAGTGCTTCACCGTGATTTATGAGTG
>JAHZMW010003625.1:0-10972 GCA_027743745.1 Alloscopus bannaensis | reverse complement strand
ATTTTCGACTTTCGAACATCACAGCTTGAGTAATATGCGTTTCAGTCTCCTCTGTAAACTAGGTTTGCAATCTTTTATTATGTCTTTAATTGTCATCGATTCTGACTTGAATAGCTGCCAATTTCGCATCACTTTTATTACAATTCCTATTGTTCTTCAAGAGTTTCTTCCAGGAACTCTTCATAAAACAAAATCCTATGTAAAAACAACTCATGCCCCATTGTCTGAAGAATTGTACTTTCGCAGGTTTTATCGTTTTTCTTTTAATGACTCACAGGATTGATTTTTCCCATGAATAGTCTATAGGAAATCACGTCTCCACCCTTCAATACGACGCTTTCTTTTGGAACATATAGATCTGTAATTTTGTAAGCAAAGAATCACGATGAAGTTGATCCTTTCGATTTTATTGGTTTTCGGAGCCACGGTCTTTGTCCAAGGTGAGCAATTTCAAAGATAACAGCCAAGACTTTTTTGTATCTTATCCATTTGGCTCATCGAAAAAGTCAACGATTTATATCAAATTACAATAGGACGCTTGCGGACCTTGGAAGAGATTCACTCTGCGCACATTCCCAGATTTTTGCCTGCCCTCAATTTGACAACAGGAGAGCTCAAAGTCTTTGCAGGACACTCCTTCAATCTGCTTAAAAATAAATGTCCCCGAATCGCAGGAGATAAACTTGCCCAATTGAACAAGTATGTTGCCAAGCTGGTTTCCAAAACTGACCCTATTCCAAGCAAATCCGGGAAAGAATTCAAAGGCCTAGTCCAAGCCATCACGACGTGCTCGCTGAAGGAGCGTACCAAGAAAGAGAAGTCAAAATCCGGAGGAGTATCTCTCTTCCAAACCCTGCTTTCTCCCTTCAGAGGACTAGGATTTTTCAGCTTTAAGGATGAGGACTCAAAGTCCCCGGCCAAGGATGCGACAAAGGAGGCCACTCCCATAAAATCGGAAGAACCTAAGGTGTCTACTAACTGCACGATAAAATATTTGTGCCAAAATAGCGTTTGTAATATCCACTTTAAATAATTTTAGAAGCCATTGGAAGAAGTGAAGACAGAAAGCAAACCAGTCGAAGCTATAAAGTCGGACGTGAACGTGAGTAATAGTTAGCATAATATGATAGTTTAATATATTAGTCTTCCCGTCCTAATCCATGTTGAAATACTTTTCACTAAAAGGCTCCATCAGCAAAGGTCGAAACCCAAGAACCAAATGCCTCCGAGATTCCTCCAATGGAACCATCAGAACTCTTTCGTTACATGCCCACAATCTGGTTTTCTGAAGATGGTGGGGATGAGCAACCCTCCACGGTTACAGGGGCTACACCCATCGAACCTCAGTCTGAATCTCAATCACAAACACCTATAACTACTACGTACACTTCGGGTCCATTTAATTGGTTTGGTAGTTTAACCAATATGCTCCATAACTTGCTTGCCAATTTGTTTGGGGCGAATGGAGACGATTTAGGAACCACCAGCCCGAAGGAAAGGACACGCCGGGATGCAATTCCAATGCCAGAGACTTCCAGAGATGCAGTTCCAGAAAAGGTTACAACGGAGCAGACTCCCAAGTACGTGGTGCCTCCTTTAATTAGTTTCGATGAGGATGCCGATGTAGTCTCTGCTCCTATCGATGAGGAGAAAGACGGCGGCTTCCCCTTGATCATGTACTCTGACGTTCTGACAAAGGTCGAGAAGAAAAAGGGAAATGGTGAATCACTGTTCTTAGAACTGGTGGATCAAATTTGCAGCTTGTACTGCGACGAATGCAATCCAGCTCAAATCACCAATTTTAAGTCCGCAGCGAAGGAATTGCTTCACTTTATTTTCGCAGATAAGACAGGCATCGAACTGGCTTCTAAACATTTCCTTGATGCTGACTTTATGAAGTCTCTTCAGGACTGCTAAAGTTCTGGCTTTTACACGCCGCTCTGGCAATCATAAATATCTATTATCCCAGATTACTTTAAAATTTACAAATTATTGTAGACAATGATATATTCAATAAAATGTGTAAACTCTTCAGTTTTAATATTCACTTTTCACGTAGTACACATTCATTTAACAGCTTTAACTAAGTAGTTGCATTTTCCACATTCAAATTGGTGAAACAAATTTAGATTATCTTTCATCCACAATTGGAAACGGCTAAAGAGTTACTGAAGCCATTGCTTAAGCGTTTTCAAGATTTCCTGCCTAGCAGCTTTCAACTCCGGAATGTCACTCGGAGCATCAGGGTACATATTTGCACAGTGAGCAGTACCTAAAAATTAACATAAATATTATCTCAGTTTGGATGAGCTTATTTGCACCAGGAGCGTAATGCTTGTAAAATTGTGTATTACTGCTTATTGTGTGCTTACCATTGATGAAAATGACCACATTGTCAGAAGTGGTTTGATTTTGAGACGTGATGCCAAGTTTGTGCCAGGGATCAATGGAGCCATTGACAAAGATAACCTTTGTGACTTTTATGTCTCTGGCTCCGTAATAAGCGTTTGTCCACTTGATCGCTTTCTCGATGAAATTCTGGTTATAACTGAAATTGAATTCAAAATTGTCGTAAGCCGTTTAAAAACGTTTTATGTACTATCGTACAAATTTACAGAAAAGGTAAAAAACCGTAATTACATTGAGTGTTCCTTACGTTTGACTATAAACGTCCGTGCATAGACGAATGGAGTAATCAATTGGAAATTCCTTTCCAAAGGGTTGATCCTCGAGATCGGAAGACTGGAAGAAGCCAAATTCATTGCAGGTTTGGTAAGTCCCTAGGAAGCATTTTTGCAATACATATTGTAAAAATTATGTCACCATAAGGCAAGAAATAATCAAGGCAATCATAATTTGTGAGACAATCACACTAATTAGGGCCTGAAATTATACAAGGTTTCATAGTTTGTAATTTACATTGTCTTTCGCCATCAGCAGCGGAACTATCCCACTTGGTTTGCTGCATATCCTTTACAGACTTCAGGTACTTGATATCAGTGCAATTTTTGTCGGTAACGCTCATCATCAGATCATTCACTTTTGCGTAACGCTGAAAGGGCGTAGTCTCCGAGTCATTGGAAACCATGATGTTACACAACGTTTGTATTGTGATGTTGGCCGTTTTGGAGCCTTCGAAACCACGATTGTCCGCATTGTATTGGACGATGCCTTCGAAATTTCCAGCAAGGGTTTCAAATAGGGATGCCACGTCCTTCTTGTTGGATCCATCAAAAGCGTCACATAGCCTAGACACGGTAATTACAACAATTTTGCACTTGGGCTTGCTCAATGATTCATATTGTTAGAATAAAAATAATTTAATTCATCCTGTACTTGTAAGTCTTCTGAATCATCCACCATCCTGTTCGGCGTTTGAGCAGACCCTCGGTACTCTTGACAGCCTTGTTAATTTCATCATTGCACTGAGGATTGGTCACAGCAATGGAATCGCGGACAACTCCTAAATAATCTATTTAGTACATTAATTTATTAATTGTCAACCTCGTTATCTCCACAGGAAAAGGATCGTATTGTAGAAATTATGTTATGTGCTCGACTTGAAACGTTTGAGCTCAACCTTGAAAGTTAAGTTGTGCCAGTAACGGAGCTGACGTTGAGACTGCGGCGTCTACGAGATGTGGATATTTCAGCCTATACCATGCTGCTAAACTTCCTGGATAACTGCCTCCGAAAGCGACCCACTTGTTACTCTATAACGCACAAAATGCAATCCAGTAATAAGTATTTTAAAATGTTTGTGCATTGAGGTTCACTAATGTAATTATAAAATGAAATTCATAGGAAAAAAAACTAAAATTATAGTCAACCGTGAGGTTATAGGTCTCTTTCATCCCAATCGTAAACGAAGCCAAGTCTGCTAATGCTTGTTGGCTACTCAGATAACGCAAGCTTTCCAAGGAAATGTCCCTGTTACGAGAGTGACAAGTTAAGTATGCTTTTAACGAAGGACAGCGTTACCACTTTAGAATATAGGTATGCAATAATTTCGCTTACTCCGTAGGGTGAGATTTTCCGTAAAACCGATGCTCCAGTTGAAAGCACAAAGCGTTCAGTTCCTTTGCATAGGTTATCCAAGCTCCATTGGTCATCCAAATGTCAGTGGCTTCACCCTCTCCGCCGATCATTAGGAAGACTGGCCCTCCCGGTTTATAAAATTCATCGTTCACATAAAATCTCTGTAAATTTTTGTATTAATTTAGAACTAGTAGTACGCGTCCAAATCTTCATTGAAGCCCACTGTATTTTCGCTGTAAGGGAGCTAAATACTATGATATATTTATGCGTAGTATATTGGATATTGGACCTGTTTCCAAACACGGAGATCTGAAGGTGTAAAATGATCGATTGGCTGTTGAAACCATTTCGTTGAGACCTTTGTTGGATTTCCAACACTTAGATTGCTCCCCTCGTGTTGCTTGTGATGGTGAAAAAATTTCCCACGGAAAAAGTGCTCTGTTCCCCACCGACGCCTATGCAGACGGGATTCGGCAGATAAATTAAGAATGAAAGGGATAAACAATATGTACAATGCCTTCATTATCGTAGTGATTGAAATTAGAGCGAATGACAAAAAAATCACTAAGCACTAAGAAATAGACTCCGGAAAATGGGAGGGAGTCGATTCACGGATTCAGCAACTGAAACACCTAGGTATATTATAAGATGTCGTTAATAGTTTGACGATTAGATTACTTTTCTATTTCTGCTGGATGTATGTAGATGATTATAGCAAAAGCTTTTTGAGAGCAATGTTTTGACTCAAAAGACTTGAAAGAGTCAGGCTTTTGACAGAAGTCATTACTCGATATTTTGATATAGTACATCGCAAGATAGAAAAGGAATCTTCAAAAAATCGTACCTAACACATACTTTACTGTATGTATTCATATCATATCACAATGTACTTCTCCAGTATGAAAAAACGTGTAAAATGACTACATCCAGCATGATTTCTGCTGTCTTCTGACAAGTAACTTGTGAGAAAAACATACATACTAGCTAGACTGGAGCAATTTTGAGTCGAACGGAAATCACTCTGTGTGATGGAATAGCCAAGTGCTTTCGTAGGTGTTTTTACAACATCAGTCTGCAACTGAAATCTGCATCATATATGCTGGGAAAACTAAGTTAAAATGAACTCCCTGTCAGACAGTATTCAGAATATTATTAGCATGTATGGTTTTTGCATGCGGCATATGATTTGCAATGCAAAAATATGTGACTCGTTAGTAGGATGAACGTAGCTGACTGACCACACTAAGTAAAAGACCACACTGATTTAAACGCTCCACTGTTTAATAGTCCCGTGTAGTAAAATATATGACAACAAAAATGGAAACAGGTTTACACAATGTCAAATCGTATGGATCCGCATCAACAGCAACGGCAAAGTTTCCGAGCAGATCTTCTGTTTTAGTAAAATGTGCTAGACTTGAAAACAAACATTCCCATATATTCACACGTTTCGGTTTGTAGTAAACGAGAAGAGAACAAGCAAGAGAGAATGGTAAACTCACTGTAAAAATCTCTACATACACATTTAAATTGCCATTGATAATATAGCAGGATCTGTTGCAACAAAGATACATTCATTAGAAAGAATAGCATATTTTACAGATTTGGGCATAATTACATTGGAAGGCACAATTTTGCACCACCAACCAATTCTTAAATTGAAAAACATTTTAAATCCTCAAAATCAAAGAAAACATAAACTAACAAATAGTCTTTTAGCGCCATCAGAAAGAAACTGCCAACTTAAGAGCCACGTAATGTGTTACATGTTCCAAGTGCAGAGATCTCATTCTTGGTCTTTCCCACTGCACACATTCATATTACACTCGAATTTGCGCGTTAGAGTTACAGATTCCAAAAGTTTTTAAATATTTGACTCTGCTAACGGACCACTGGGCGTTCCACCTTCGCCTGACGTCGTCGCATGTTTTCTCCTGCCGCCTCTCTTGCCGTTGTGTTTTTTCTGCCCTTGCCCACTGCCTTGCTGTTGTAACTGTGATGATGCCACGACACCGTCGTCCAACGAATTTCTTTTTGACAATCCCTCTGGTGACTCGTCTTTTCGAATCGCCGCTGCACCATTTGCTGGTAAAACGTTCTCGTTTGTCTGAGAATGCTGCTGGTTTTTAGGAGCATTCTTGATAACTTTTGTCTTAGCACCGTGACCACCAGTCACTGATGATACCATTGGTATAACTTTCGAGACGTTGCCAACAGCTTTCGTCCTTCCTTCACGGAAAACTAACCTTTGGTTTAAGTTTAGATACTCAGGGTTTTTAATGAACCTAAAGTGAACGACGGCTTTGTCCCCGGTTCGTAAACAGTCTTTCGACATGTATAGAATTGATGCAGTTTGTCGAATACTTCCACAATGGACTGAAACAAAATAATATAACCGAGCTATAATATATTTAAATGACATCGGTGTTGGTGAATATGTGGAACCCAGCCATTGGAATGTTTTGTCGTACCCATAGCTTGATAACGTGCACTGATAGTGGTGGGATGATGTAAAACAAGAATTTCAGCTTCAAACTCCCAACAAGCTGTTGGGTTCAGGCTTTGTGATACCAAAACCATACCTTTGCGAATCTGAGAACGTTTGATCTGAAATGAAGAAAAAATAATATGTCAGGTAATTAAATATAATAACTAATAAAGGACAAAAAAGATCTAGCAAATAATTTCAGACACTAACTTTTTTCAGAGAGAACGATGCAGTCTGCCCTGCTCTCACTTGTTTCACAGGCATGCGTTTGCGATGTATCGATTTGATGGCAATTGGCTGAAAGTGACCTAACAGATCGGGTCCTAATAGCAGCACGTCATTTAGATGTATCGTTCCTTTTAGACAAGTTCCGCTAACCACAGTACCAACACCTAAAAAGCATTATAAAGCAATTAATACTTCTCTATCGGATGACTGATGAGAGCATGAAACCTTAACACAATACATGCATATTAATTATCATGGTCGAAAAATTGCTCCTAATGCGTCAAGTGTATTCACCTGGGACTGAATAAGTATCGTCAATGAGAAACTCTGCTGGATCGTCATCTGAATGCTGTGATCTCGTTGTTAACAAATTAAGAAACATTTTCAGCAGATTCAAATTCTCGCCGGTTACATTTGAGACTTGAAAAACTGGACATAACCTGCAACACATTATAAACAAGGTATTATAGGTTGGAACATGGCTGCGAATTATATCAGTACTCAACTTTCATTGCAACAAATATTACAACAAATAAAGTTCACTACTTTAAAAAATACATCGTATACGATTGGAAAATTAG
The DNA here is from genome assembly GCA_027743745.1 of Alloscopus bannaensis. Lineage (NCBI taxonomy): Eukaryota > Metazoa > Arthropoda > Collembola > Entomobryomorpha > Entomobryidae > Alloscopus > Alloscopus bannaensis. The sequence continues at coordinate 3,637 of JAHZMW010003625.1, read as the reverse complement.
AAAAACAAATGAATTTTGTAGTACCATTAACATTCCAAAATGAGGCGCATGTCCCGTCATACCTACGAGTGAGCATACATAAGTTGTCATACACTGAATTCTGAATAAAATGAATTACGTGAAGCGAAAAAAAAAACTTTTATACCAAACACGGTAGTTTTTAAGTATCTCTCATGGCCGGCAAGATCTATAAAAGTGATGACTTTTGAAGCTTTCTCGCATATATGCACCCAGTCTAACGATCCGTGCTCAGCCTTATTCACAACGTTCCCTGTAAAGTCATCTCAGTTATATAAATACGCTTCGTCGTAGGATTGGGTGCAAATAGTGTCATGTCAAAAGTGAACTTTTGGACATACCTTCATGATCAAATCCAAGAATATCATTCCCAACCGAGGACGTTCTGAAAGAGAATGTATTGAGACGATTAGATTTTTTCGTTATTTTAAATCAATACTATTAAATACATAAAAGAACTCTGATAGTGACTGCATACCTTCCAGATTCCATTTCGTGTTTATGACGAAATAGTTTCATTCGAGCATGTCCACGTCCATTATCAAGCTCGCCGTGGGTTAACACTCCCAGCAGAGTACTTTTTCCAGCATCCACATTCCCAACCACAGCAACTCTAAAATTAGCAATTACAAAACAAAATTGAAATATGACTATGATAAAAATCTAATTCTGCAACTTGCAGGAACTACTCATTAAATTAAATTCTACCTGATCTCAGTGAAGTCTTGTTCTGGTGCCTTGCGACGAATCAAGTATTGCGCTGTTTGTTTCTCATTTCCACGTACACGTAACTGAACCATTGACGCTTCTAATGAATCAGCAATAGACTGCAGGGTTGCTACTGATGCATCAAAGTCATCTTTGGACAATCCACCTGCGAGATGAGCATGAATATGGAAGTTACAAATCGTTGTTATGCTACTATCTGTTTTGATTAAAAGTTTCATGGAACGTACAATAAAATACGCTAAAGTAAGCATACCTTCAGTGGAATCGCCGACATCAAAAATGGTTTCCCCATTACCCTCTTCTATACGAGTCTTGATAATCGTCACCAAATCATCGTACTCCTTCTCATTTGGACTCACGAGCATACTCTGAAACAATTAAGCAAAAACAAATTATTATCTTTTAAAACAATCAAAACCAATAAGTACTCAATCATCACAAAATTTCTTTCAAAACAGCAAAAATATAAAAACGAAAGAAGAAACCGATTTTTTTGTGCTCACGAAAACAATCAACAAAACTACATCGACAATATATAAATCGTACATACGTTAATAATAGTACGTCATAATGTACGAAGCCCCTTCATATACCATGCACTATGCACCCAACCAAAAATAATGGTGAATGGTGATTCTTAAAATAAATATCATACCAAACATTATTAATACAAGTGCACCTCTACTACAGCATGTAAAGTCGCACACAAATACTGACCTTTGTCGTAACACCGTTTGCGTAACCCGGTGGAGGCTTCACCCCCACCGGCGATAAAATTTGTGAAGTATCTAAAACACCAGCCATCCTGATAAGATGTTCACTACTCAAATCACAATTGTCACTGTTCAAAAGTTTACGTCATAAAAAGTTCGCAGTTTCAGAGGTGCCACAGAAATGTCTCCGGAACTACTTCATGGTCACAACACCCTTTACCTAAACACCAAAATGAATTTTACATCCACAATTAACAACTGACAATAGTGACAATGAGCATCGATCAAAGGTCAACCTTTATACACCTCGCACATACGACATAATTAACTAAATCGACATGAGTATAATCCAAACCACCCCACTTCCTTCAACCCATATGGTAATTTCCGTTACTTGTATTTAGTACACACTAGTACACAGATCCACTTTTAAATTCAGAATTGGTCAACAAACTTTACTAGATAAAACAGACAATCTGTTACATAAAATACGGTAGAATCTAAACCTTGAAATCGGAAATCCCAACTATCATAAAATCGTTTCTTTGAAAGAACAATTTCTGTGGTATATTTATACAATGGTCCCCCGGGGGAAACTTCCACAGGAGACATCACCAGCTGCTGTTCCCACAATACAATCAAATTGCTGACATAATTTATTATGTAATTTACACAAAACGTTACGTTCAACAACATTCAATATTTTGCTCCTTGTGCACATATTGAATGTTATTAAACGCTGACACCACTACGCATATTTATCGTCTACATTTTACATACTCTTGTATAATCTTCGAATTACATTTAGCAATTCACAGGTACCTCTCACTCGATTTCGTAGGGATATTTGTGTGTGCGTAATGCACAAATAATAAAAAATGATTTATAAAAAAGACTCGCACAAGTGAAAGTTTCCTATATCAAAGGTATGTTGAGAGGGATGTACTGTGAGGTTGCACTGACGTTATTACGTTAATTCGCAATGAGAGCCTATGCAAAATATATATCTCTTTAAATCGCACGTTATAAAATGTCACGTTATAAACTCAGTTATCGTTGCACCTCTATAAGCAGCTGATTCAACCAGATGAGGTTGCAAACTAAATGCTGCAAATTGAGAAACCCCGTGCATTCGGGACGGAACACATTGTATCGTGCATTTGTGTGGCTGACCATATATCACACTGAGATGAGATGTGTGATGTGGATGTGAAATGGCAATGTACATGGACACGTATGCAGGTGCATAGAAAATGCAAGGGTGCAATTTCCAATTTAGAAGTGTGCAATGCATCTATCTTAGCATAGTGCACGTAAAAGTATATGCTTCGCATACAAAATTTAGTGATATATGTAATTCATTATGCAAATGTGATATATGTACTTGTATCTGGATCAATGGTTGTCTCTAATGATTGTTTCTGAAATTTGATATACAGAATTTGTACTGTTGAAGAGTACCTGTATGCTGGGGGCCACACCGGCCATGGTGCGCCCCGATTTATGAGTGGCTTCCATGATTTGGGTTTGATGCTCCCTCGACCGACCCCCACTTCGCTAAGATGTAAGACGGATCACTAGGATTTTCTTCCCGTGTTGGTCCAAAATCCAACTTTGAAGCCCTGGGTGAGGATGTATGCAATACGGATGTCTGGATTCACGGCCTTTCGTAGGTTAGCTGGCAGATTCAACGCGGATGTCACTAATTGAACTGAAACTCCAACTGAAAACTACGTTGGGAAATTAGTTCTAAACGCCCACTTATGAAGCCATGTTAACAAGTTCAAATGAATTCCATCGCGGCGATTTGGTGTGACACGCTGACAGGTTTTTTTCCCCATCGACGAATTTTGTAAAGCTCACGTTTGCATGAAATCAAAATCACCCTTACTTCACATTAAATTCTTTCAATCACATAAACATTTAAGACTTTAAAAATTGAGACTTCTATCGATTGAAAATGAAATAGTTACTTGACTGAGCTTTGCTAAAGCTTTTATAGTTTTAGATGACACCCTACGCGGATCATGATTAACACTGGCATTTGTACCGTCGCACGTCCAACGATTTACAAACGTTTTCATCCGTGTTCATGTTCAATACAACCAGGAGTTACGTCAGTGGGTGCGCAGGAACCAAATTTGGTTCCCGGGGAACCATATTTGGTTCCTCGCCGG
>JAHZMW010003624.1:0-17161 GCA_027743745.1 Alloscopus bannaensis | reverse complement strand
ACAAAGGATGAGATTAAACTGCGCAGGGAAATAGGTTTATTAGAAGCCGTCGCAATCACGGTGGGAGCAATTATAGGTTCAGGTAAGAATAACAGCAATGACAACAAAAAATACTAAGCTAATCTGGGAGATAACGGTGTTGTGTGTTTGGCTTAGGGATTTTCATCTCGCCGAAAGGGATTGTACGGCACATAGGATCTATCGGAGGGTCTATTGTGATATGGATGGTGTGTGGAGTGCTGTCGTTACTGGGCTCTTTCTCATACGCAGAGCTTGGAACAATGTTTCCCAGTGGTACGACATCTTCATTGACTAAAAGGCAGTGTAAGGAATGACTGTAATTCGTGTAAAATCTCAATCTTTCTTACAGCGGGCGGGACGTACACTTACTTGTACGAATCCTTTGGGCCGGCAGTTGCATTCCTGTATCTTTGGGTGAACAACATGGGCCTCATGTAAGAATGTGATGTCATGAGTATTTCTAATTTGGAAATGAAGCTAGTTCAGACGGGTATTTATAGTAATGCTTTAGTATGAACTTTGTTTTCAGCCCCCTGAGTAACGCCATTTTAGGTCTCACATTCTCCAAGTATGTCTGGCAGCCGTTTTTTCCAATCGGTTGTCCCGTACCTGAGCTCGCAGTTCGACTGTTGGCAATGGTCGGCATTATGCTCTTGACTGTAATAAACTGTCAGGGTGTTCGCCAGACCAGTAAGATTATCAACGTGTTTATGTACCTGAAAGTTTTTGCACTTGGACTCATCATAGCCGTTGGGGCATACGTATTAGCTACCGGACAGTATGTAAGTGCACAAGAAATACTGTCCATTAAAATGTTTCTAATTTTAGAAATTGGCTTTAAATGTATAATTATTACGGCAGAATGCAAGCAATTTGGAGAATATTTGGAGAGGGACTAATCCTACGGCGGAGGGCATAGTGTACTCAATATTTTCCGGGATGTACGCCTTTGGAGGATGGCAGGCAATGTCGACTATGATGGAGGAGCTGAAGGAACCTGAGAAGTGTGTTTGTTTTTAATCAAGGAGAATCTCCTCATTTTATGTGTCCATATCATATGCACAATCTAACACTATTTATACCGCATATAACAGCAATTAAAGGCAGTATTTGCATTGCACTTTTCAGAAATCTGCCTCGTGCTATTTTCATCTCAATTGGGCTCGTCACAGTTGTCTACATTCTCACTAATCTGGCATACTTCATGGTCCTGTCAAAATGAGAACACGTCATTTCCCATCACAATTATTGCAGACTTTCATCGGAAAATTCTGGGGATATCTGATTTGGATTGTCCCTGTATTCGTGGCTGTCTCGACGTTTGGCAGTTTGGGAATTCATATTATGACTACTGCCAGGTAAGCGAAAATAGATTTTTACATAAATTTCGTTTTATGAAAGCTACCTCGAGATTTACAGTAAGGTACTCTATTTCGTTGTATAGATATTGCTTTGTCGGTGCAAGATGCGGTCATTTACCAAGCACACTCGGTCTCATCTCGGTGTCCAATCACACACCAATTTCCTCAATTATATTTTTGGTATTTTAGTTTGAATTTTGTACAATTGTAATACAAACATTTTGTGCTCATTTGCCATACTTGTTCCGGTGCTATAATTTCAGAGCTTGCTGTCAATTCTGTTTATGTACACCTCCGACGTATTTGCACTCATTAATTTACTGGCGGTGGTCAACAGTCTGTTTCAAGCGATTGTTTTTGGAGGTTCCGTGTACTTTTACTTTCGTCGGAAGGATCTTGACAGACCGTTTAAGGTTTGTGAAATCATTTCATGTGGCGTGGCGCGACTCGTCAGTTTGATGCGTCGGAGTGATTTGATAATGAACAATTATTGCTTTATGCATAGGTTCCTTTAATTGTGCCCATCTTGAACATCATTGTTTCCGTACTCTTCTTCGTCATTCCTGTGTACATTGAGCCAGTAAACACTGGGATTTCAATCATTCTGACGCTTTCTGGACTTCCCGTGTATTATCTGGTAGTGGCAAACGACAAAGTTCCTCGTTGGATTAGAACCTTTGATGGTATGTGCGTCATCAACTTACACATTGACTAATCCTCTGTCGTTTGACATTGTGACGGTAACAGTCACATCAAAAGGTGCACAAATGCTAGCAAATCCCACAAAGTACTTACCTATATGGGAAATGTGCATGTGACTTGTATTTCCTCTGATGCAAATTCAATCGGGAACATTTTATGTTTTAGAATGGACAACTGTTACAACGCAAAAGTTATTGATGGCCGTAAAGGAGGATTAATGTTAAGGATGCGTTGACGTGTTATACATAGAACACCACGCAAATGTGCCTCCTCATCATGGAACTTCACTTGTCTGTGATTCAGCGAATAAGTCAGCAAATGGCTGTCCTTCGAGTTAGCTGAAAACACTTTGAACTGCGTGGATTGTCTCGTCATTCAAAAATTACCCACAAATATATCACGATTGTATCAATAAATCTATGAATAAATATTTTCTGACAGAAACCCAGTAATATTGAGTAATGCTCTTAATTTTCATATAGAGTAAAAAATTTCGATGAAATTTACGTTGATACACACACAGCATTTAAAAAGCTTTAAACAACCATAACCACATAACCACTGAAACCACACACCTTGTCATCTCGCCACGGCTTTGAGACATTAAACTGACGAAAACTGACTCATCGTAAGACATGGGCATCGCTGGGGATGTAGTATATTTTCCAGCTAATTTTTCTTTACTCCCAGTTTCCTTCAATGGTTGAAGTAGCTGTAAAGTGCGAGAGACTGCTGTAATTTAACTTGTAATTTGAACAGACAACATTAAAGATGATTTCTTTAAGATTTCTGTCCTATACCGGGGTACTCCTTGTGAGTTTTGCCGTATGTTACGAAGTGAGTTACCGATTTGCACCTTTATATTCAAGCCAAAGAGTAGCCTATGTAATATACACGAAGCCTATAATCTTTGCATTGAAGCTAATGTAGAATTGGAATATATTATTATTTTTTCGCCTGTGATTATAATATAAAGCATGCTCATGGGTATGGCACTGGAAGAGAAACTACAACTCGTTCCCCTCCCCCTTTTGGACACGAGCACGACCATGATGGACAATGGGGCGGCACAGGATTTGGAAAGCAGCCAGGTTCCGATGAAGATGATGACCATCACGGTTCGCACGAACAAGGTCCCAACGATCAACGTTACCTTAGGCCAAAGCATACAGAATCCAGTGACAAATACAAGGGGCCAAGTAACTTTGAAAAGAAGAACTACCGCGAAAGTTATGGTTACCCTAAAGGTTGCACCGAAGACCCTCATCCAGACTTCGCCTGCAACTATCAAGTAACAATTTCAAGGGAGTCTGAACACCCAGATGAGTTCCACTTCGAACTCTCAGCTCGTCTTGAAGAGTACAAAGGGGGATATGTTGCGGTTGGCTTATCCAAAGACAAGCGAATGGTTAACATAAATAATCTTTATGATCTTTATCAATGAGCAATTAACGATAAGTAAATCACTAAAACTCAGCTAATTTTAACAGGGAGAAGATCATATCGTGGAGTGTATAAAGTTAGATAATAGTCGAGACACACAATATTATCAGTCATGGTCAACAGGCCGGTGGAAGCCTGAAAGACTTCAAGTATGCTTTAAACTACTTTCCTCTAATTTACTCAAGGGAATAATAGCCCATCGTTGCAAATCGTTAAAATGTATGCTTTTAACAAAATAGTCGGACACAAGCGTCATTAAAATGGACCCTCAATATCCCAATTACAAGGATGGGGTGTTACGCTGCAATTTCTTGAGACCTATCAAAACAACTGTGGAGATCAATGGTGAAAGAAAGTATGTCGATCTAGTCAAAGACAAGTACTATATCATGTTGGTCACTGGAAACTTGGACAAAGTGAATTCTGGTCAGTGCTACAAATTCCTGCATTCTTGAATTACTAATGGGTTATGAACTGATCAATGATTGACATTATGATCGTCTGTAGATGAAATCGGATTTCATGGTCAACCAAAGGAAAAACGAATTTTTGTGTCTGAAGACGTTCTGGGTTATGATTCACACGGATATTATTATGGTGCTGCTGAACAAATCGGATTTGCATTGCCACTCATTTTGATGGCTGCCGTTGCTCATGCTTTACTATAGTTTCGTCACTTGTGGTAGTTTAGTGATATCTATCTACTATTTCTTTGAAGCCAATAGTTCGAGGCATGAATTGAGTAGTTGAATAAAATGAATCTAAAACTATATTTGCACTAAGAATAATGTATCAATTTATTTTATCAATTCGTGTTTATAATTGTCACATACTTGTTCTACTGGTCACTGATGGTACTATTTAGTGCGACGCACTTTCTTTTAGATTGTCCTCCTTTCAGAATGCACGTAATTGGTAAGCCATGTATATGTATATATACTGTCCTTATTGGGGCATGATGAAAATCAGGATAAATTTGGTTTGATTTGATTTGAATTGCATCTACTGAAGTATGTAGTCTAGTTCTGTGTGAAAACCAGCTACAGCGTGCAAAAACATATTAGTTTAATAGAATTTGAAAAGTCACGAGAATCAATTGAAAATTTAAATAGATTAAGGAATCATAAAACAGATACTCTTTATTGGATTAACATACAAATAACGCGACTTTACCTGTAAAAGGATTTTATAATTCATGATACATACATAATTCCTAACCTAACAAAAAATATTGAACATTTTACTTCTTTAAATTCATTAAATTTGAAAACAACCGGAAACTGCTAATTTTTCATGCAAAACGTTAAATACATATAGACAAATAGAGAGAATACTTCAGAATGCAACTAGGACTACAATTTGTAATTTACGTAGCTTATTAAATGTTAGACGCTAATGTGTACGACACACATGCCACATGGTCAGATTTCCATGTTTTCAACTTTATACGTGTGTACCTTGTAACTTCAAAGGTGGATTAATTTACAATTAAACATGGGATCGCACATAACAAGAACGCACGGGAATGCAACACGAAGTTCAGAAGAAAGAGGCATACCTAGATAGGTTAAAACACTACAGAATTATTATAAATATTAGATTTCTCAGCTTCCACTATAAGTTAACATTTACATGTAGAATTGTGCTCGGCACGTATGCTTTCTTGGCTTTCATAGCGAAGGATTTGCTGAGATTTTGCTCAAGTGGGGTCCACTATGCGTCTCCCAAAATAAGAGCATTCTAGGCTGCCTTCCTTTAGCTTTGGGTGGCTTTCGTTGAACTTGAAACTTGTGATAGGCAGTGTTTTTCAGGTATGTCGTATGCAACAAACTGGTAAAATTCTCCAGATGAAACTTTCGGGGACTTAATCTCAGGTACTTCATGAAAATTCGGATCAGCATTCCATGTGAAACGACGAGTACGGTTTGTGGCGTAGGAGCACGATCGAGTGATTCAAAGAGTTCCTAAAATACAGAAGATTTTTTTAAATATAAAAACAGCAACATAATGGATTTGTATAAAATAATGCAAAGATGATTGATTACATTCCAAAACGATTCCAACCGCGCGAGTACCAACTCCATGTCTTCAGTTCCCTCCACATAAAACTCTTTGTAAGGGTAGCTGTCGCTCACTCGCTTGCCACGAATTTTTGGAGGCTCGTCATACGACTGGCCTCTGAAAATCGAATAGTCCTGAACGGGGCAAGATATCGGATTAAAAATTTTCAATATTCTTAGCTTCCTTTGTGTCATCGTCATTTAAATTAAAATCACTTACAACTTCCTTGATTCTTTCATCAAAGTTGATGTCAATCAAGGGAAAATTGGAATGTTCCAAGATGAGTTTCGCAGTCTTCTTCGCTCTAATCAAAGTGCTCGTGTAGACTTTGTCAAATTTTATGTTGGCCAAATGCTCTCCAGCCGCTAGAGCCTGAGCCCTTCCCCGTGGACTAAGGACTTCCTTCGATGGGTCCAAAAAGACCCTCGATGCATTTCCAATGGTTTGGCCATGTCGTACCAGGTAAACTGTGGAGAATTGCCTATCCTGACAAACACGAGGACTCGTAATAACTTTTACTCCGTCCTCAAAGGACATTGTAGTAGGAATTGGTAGAAGCTTGTCACAACTTCAAGCACCCTTCGTCAGCACTCCATGTTATCTTCACAAAAAGTCAAAACTTGATAACCGCAGCCTCTTCTGTAATCGAAAGCTCTCCCTTTGCCCAATTGGGGTACCACCGTACAACACCGAGATTGAGAAGTAAATGTGAGTAGGACGAGACAGCAGAACGAAGTGAGTCGTCAGATCCTCAACGCCAGAAGAAATGACATCGACAAAGTAAATTCACGCCAGTCTCAACCTCCTTGTTCCTCACTCTTCCTAAATACAAGAATCCAATTCAATTAGATTTAGAGCGAGAGAACCATTCCAATCCCCCGTTTTCCCTTCAACCTCACTATATGCCACACTGAATACGCATAGTCGTGACTATTGGAGGAGACAACGCATTTGTTGGAAACCTTATCCGTGTGTGACGCCAATTAGGGCTAGGCCCCATCTCTTTTGTTGCATTAATGAAAAATGACGGTTAAAAATAGACAGGTTGATTGTTTCGAATTTCTCAGTGAGGGAAACAGGCCATATGATAACCATTTTCTGAAGCAATAAAACGGAGACTCATCAAGAAAAAAAAATGTCTCGAGATGATCTCTCTTTTGTTTTCGTTAAATACTCTCTCCCTTTTGTTACGCACGGTGTGAATTGTACGTATTTTCAGATGCCAATAAACAATAACAACAAATCTTACGAGAATACTATTTTGTCCGACTCGTCGTAGTAATTCCGTTGCAATGTCGGGGTTGATGAAGTTGTAAAAACAAGAATTTAGTTCACCATTCTCCGCTGTGCACTAATGCACACTTGGGCACACACAACAGCTTACGGAACGTTTCTATATGCGCAGAGCTCTTCTCGGATTACTTTCACTGGTGACGCGGAATCGCCTGATGGTCTGTTTAAAAAAGTAAAAGTTTATTCAGGAAAGCTGTGTTAAGAGGACTTTCTGTGATGGTTGTTGAATAAAGATTGGTTCTTTTGTCTACAACACTTCTCTAATCGTCCCAAGGAAAATTGTACAGAGCCAAAACCCTGTAAAAATAGGAGCGTATGATTACTAGAGTGTAATAGGTCATATCTCATCTATATCTTATATAAACGCTTGGAGTGAGCCATATGTAACGAGATTGCCATTTTGATTACATTCGCCGTGGCAAGACATTCTGACATAATATATTGCTTGAAAATTTGGGAGACAAGGGTTTACTTCGGTTTGCTCTTAAATATAAAAGTATCTAAAACGGTCTCCTTTGTCTAAAACTACCGAGCCTCGCAGACTGCGAGGCAGTAATAGTGATTCTATTGCACACAATATTATTTATACAAACATAAGATTTAAAAAAATCTTGTTTCTTTTTAATTCGCTGATAAAATCCATCCGCCGCACCTGTTTCGGTTTTCCACGACATCGCAAAGATCATAGAAGACAGAGTTAGTGGTTCATGTGCTTTATCATTCTAGCATTTGATTCTTCTGATTTTATTTTTACGGCTGTCCACAATATAGAAAGTAAATATAGCAAGGCATATTTCGTTTCGCATGCATCAAAAACGAGATAAGGATTTTGATCTTTTGAGATGACATAAACATATCATGCCACAACTGTAAAGATGTTTGTAGACAATGGGGAAATCTTTAAAAAATTGTCTTTATGTAAGCTGCAACTCAGCAAACAAAACACGTTCGCACTCATTAGGCACTGGCTTGATGGGAATAAAGGTTGTATTTATTTTGTTTTATCGTGATTTCCTCCTTCACAAATGCTCTCAACCGCTACGCTGGGGCTTCAAAGCATTGGAACGTTGCTGCACTGTGCCATTTTGCAAGTAATCCCAACTCTTGGCAAGTAGCCGCATTTAGTTGGGGAGTTCATTAAAAGTGTACAATATATTTTTATAAACTGGTCCACAAAAAACCACACTTTTGGTTGACACTAAACATCCGATGATCATCACGCTCCTGATCCTATACCTCCACTTTTATTTTCATGATATGCACGCATAGACACACTAAAGTAACATGTGATGTGACAAAAGAGTAGCAATTAGTCTTCCAAACTGTGTGAAATCGGGCGAATTCATATGTTCGATACGTGCACATGCATATATATGCGTCACCCTGAACAAGTAACCTACAAAGTGCAATGAATCTTGATGCATATATCCCTATACATTACGTTTTATATATCGACGTACCTAAACATCTCGCTTGTTCAATTTATAAATAAATTTAACAATGTCAATCAATATATTCATCACAAGTTAGTTTTGCAGACAATGCCTTAATACTCAATGTGTGAAGAATTGTTAAAAACTGAGTATATGTATAGTTATGGTATATTTCAGAGAACATGTCAGCAGGGAGATTTTGGATTCGGTTTGAACCGGAATTTTCTGTGTATTTAACAGCCATGAAACACCAATTCTAAGCATCTCTTCCTTTTTTTGTTGTTTTCAAAATGTCTCTTTCAAACCAGTAGTTAACTGCTTTAGACACTGTGATGAAATTAAAATAACCGCTAAAATTGCCTTGACCTCCCCCATCAGCGTTCATTTTTCAGGGAGTCGCTCAACCATTGACGACATCATACACTTCCCGTAAAATATTCGACAATGAGATACAACAAGATGAAGATGATGAGGTTGCTCACAGTTGCCCCCAGTTCGATATATTAAATGGTGCATCCGAGTATTTTGTGACAAGCAGCCAACATCAAACACGAAGCACTTTAAGTCATGTCATACACAATCCTCTCTGATATAACGTGACAATATTGAGTATAACTCTGTTCTTTGACGAGCATGAAAAATGCGATCACACTTGCCTCAACTCGTGTTTCACTTCACTTCAAGAGATGGATGAGCGTGGCAAAAATACGAGGCAGATTCGTTTCATTTATTTCATCACTTGAGAGACTGACGCAAAATGCACACAAGCACCCCATCAAAGCATAAAAACTTCCACTAACCTTTTCCCTTCAGCTTTATATAGCTTTAGACATTATACCAAGACGTTATTTCAGTATTACGGTGAAGTTTTAACACTTTGACTGTGCTCTCATTACCTGTCTAAAAAGTTTGTCAAGGAGAAGCGATTTGAAGCTTGAGCACGCGCAAGGGTACACAACTTGGCTAGAAAACAGCTTGACACATTGAGACGGGAAATTCTCCAAAGAAAATAAGGATTAGTAAACTTTTGGCTTCAAAAAGTAGCGATCAAAATAAGCTGCTGTTGTGGTGAAGGCTTGAGTTTTTTTTGCATAAATTATGAGACCTACACTTGTGACGCGACAGAGATTAGCACGATGTGGCACCACATAAACTGCTCACAATTCCTGGTAGCTACACCCTTTTACCAGGATTCCCCTAAAGTTTGGATCAATCCTTCGATCAAACAATTCATAGCGCTCATGCTGTGCCACCTCTTCAGCTGTCCTGCTAGACAGGAAACAAATGGGGCAAGGAAGCTGATTATGAAATAAATCGGGCAATGAGTTAAAATGATATATTAGTACATGCCAAAACGCAATAAATACATTGTATTTTAAATTTAAAAATCGTGGAAATTTACAGCAGTCAAACTCGTTATGATATGGCTAGTCTAGCATTTGGAATAGATTATAATGACGACTATACATGCATAATCGTATTTTTCTGAGAAATTTAATACAAAATTACGTGCGGATACCAATTACGAGAATTTTTTGCATGACATGCATCTTGTTTATTGGCCCTTGTTGCAACAGTATTGTCTCTATTAAGATTTGCCGCAAGCCGACTTCCTTCGATTTAAATTCTCAACTTTAATCGCTCTTAAGCAAATGTCCAAATGTCAAGCCGAGAAATTTCTCCAGCCTACCTAATAATTAGCTATGTTCTATTTAAGTGTAGGAAAAATCACAATATTAACAGTACGTTATATGTAAAATTCCAAAAGGAAAACGGAAAAGTCGCTTATGGGAGTTACAAGTACAAATATAACAATGTGGTCACCGGTTATACACATAGTCATTCTTACAGCCAACCTACATTCCAGCGAGAGTATTGAACGCTTACTCCCAGCAGCCAACAAGACTGGATGTGGTTAGGCTAGTGGAAATGGCCCGATATGGTTTGCAAATAATTACCAACTACATAATATTATGAGTGCACCTAATAGTTGCTTCTACAGTCTATCGCATCACGCATAATTAGTTCCAAATTCAATGAATTTTAATATTATATGTTTCTGTACAACCTGCACTGCATAGCGTACGAAAAAAATGGACAAGCAATCAAAGCTCTATTGCGCACAATAATTTTTTCCTTCTTTTAACACCTTTGAACTCCAAATGAAGCTCGTAGTTCCCATTTAAGCACAAAACAAACAATTAACTGCCCAGTTATGGGTGGTGAATTACTGCTGGACTTTTCTCTGGGGCGAAAGGAAGGGTTTCCTACCCGATACGAAGATCACTCTTCTGCAGCACATATCGACGTTTTAACTTGTAGCTGTGTTATTAATAAAAAGAAAAATTATCTTTATAGTTATTCTACTGATCTTCAGATCTTTAATCTCAATTTTCTTTTATGTTAACAGCAGGACTCATCACTGCCTTTGTCCTTGTGGCACTTAGCTTTTTTGCGATAATCCCTGCGTACAGTAGGCTGAGACGGGTGGTTCTTGTCTGCAGACTTGTATGTAGTTTCTTTATAGGAGGCGTGATTGTAGGTATGCAGATCATATAATTTTAACCAGAATTAAATTAAAAGCATGTACCTAAATAATTATTATGGTTGGTTATTATGGTCTAAAGTATGTATTTGTGTGTTAGTCGGCAATTATGGACACAACTGGGAGAAAGGAGTGATCCAGATGAGCACGCCCTACAAACCCGGCGTTCCGGATGAAGTTCACGGAACTATTGGCCTTCACATATCTTTGCGAGGTTTTAACATTACTTTGACAGGTTAGTGTGTCTTCCCAATCAAGCAAATTATTATGCAAATACTATTGTTGTGTGAAAGTCACTTGAATGATGCTTTACTCAGGAGGACCTCAAGATAAGCGAAGCACACTGGCAATGGAGAAAATAGATTACAACGAGCATTTCTCCTGGGAGTGGGCGCAAGGTAGATTTGGATTTGGTCCGTATGCTGGCAGAGTCTCCCAGGACTTCCGTGCTGCAGTGATTCGAGGTGTTCCGATTCCCATTCTTCAAATAGCAGAGTACTTTACTTTCGATGGAGAAGGCATCCGGTTTGGGCGCCATTATCGACTGGCTGGGTGGTATTCTCATCAAATTATGTGGTAAACGGTCATGCTATCCATGAGGTCAGAATAAGGTTACTTCCTGGGTGGCATTCATGGTGGACCACATTTTGTTAATTTGAGAATAGGTTCGCTTTTGGAACATGGCTCATCACAAACATTCTATTTTGCATGGTGGTCCGAACCGCTGCCCTGTTCCTGTTCTTCACAGGGTGCTTACAGGTTGCAGCCGTAGCTGTGTGGGCGGAGCTTCGTAACCCTATTGAGATAAGCATTCCTTTTCAGACGTATGATGGGAAACACGATATCAGTCTGAGAACTGAGTTTGGGTTAGACTTCTACCTTGTCCTTGCTAATGGATTATTCTGCATGGCACTCTCTGCCTTGATCACTTTGCTGGATTCATGCATTCCTGATGAAATGTGCCAATGCTTTGGAATTGACCCGCTGACAATTTATGATGAGTTATTACTCTGTAAGCTCCCTAAATGTTTAGAGCAAATTGTTATTTGGGACTGAGAGCTTAATTAGTGTTTTTTAAATAGCGAAAGACGAAATTAAAGAAGAAAAGAAAAGAATCAGCATGAGTCAGGGAAAACCGAAGCTGGCTGATGTTGAACTGCAGGTTGCAGGCGTTTCAATTGATCCTTCAGGCGGCGGGGTCGATGTTGGTGACCCACAAGTCAGTTAATTGTATTTTTTATTGTTAGCAGCGATATTTCAAATTGCTTACAAACACTGCTACTTCTTACCGATTCGATTGCAGAAGGATTTGTTCTTGAGACGAAGAGATAACCCAGCAGGTTCTCTACTGCGACGATCATTCCGACAAATTAAACCAAGGATACCTCGTCGAACAAGACAGTGAGCATACAACTACAGAAAACTATTAATGCACTAAAGGATTCAAAAGAAGTAATAATACTGTCATATAAATTGCTGTCAGTTCTCCTGGTTATGGTTCCGGGGAGCATAGAGGTTCTGCTGCCGATTTGTCCATTCAACGACCACTCCTACAGAAAAGACTGTCAACCAGTGATGATGACGAGGATGTTGTTGCAAGAAAAACCGGTGAACAAACTAGCTCCTCGCTGGAAGTCAGTTGGCCACCTCCACTTCCAGCCAAATCTGGGCCATCGTCCCCTTCACTTATTAGAAAAGCTCCGCCCCCTCCACCTCCCCGTTAGTAAATCTTTAAAAAATTGGCGTTGAATAAATGTGTCCCTAAATGGCTTGAAAAATGTCTGAAGAGAATTAAACAGGACCCAAAATAAAACGCTCTGTAAAATATCTATTGTGAATTCACACATATTGTAGGTATATTTTATATACGTAGTTTTGGCAAAATTCATCCCTCTCTTTTCATTTGATAAACTATGGTAGAGTAGGTTATAATTAATCCAAGAACCTACAGGTTGGATAATTCTGTTTGAGTAAACTTGCAAGGCAAAAATATATAATTAAATATCCAATGATTACGTCTATTTTTACCGAACCAAAGAAGCCGTAGGTAACGATAAAATATCGACCTGAGATGCCAGGCGGGTTAGCGTAACACTCACTCTGCAGTGCCACTAACGCCACTGGAAACTGCTGTAAACTTCCGGAACTTGTCAGAAGAAAAGTATTTTTGAAATCTTTGATCCATTCCTCTGTGACTGCTTTCACCTGTTACGCAACAAATTATTAAATCCGATGGAAATCATACTTTTTGCACAATCGGACGTTAGTCTAGTACTGACCAGAAAGTTGATTTCGCAAGCAGTAGTAAAAAATGTTCCGGTAAGAAGCATATAAATAGCAACATAAATCTGATGCCAAGGATCGCTTGCAGGCTGATAGACGTCATTAATTAGTGCATAAAATGATAAGCAAATCACGTACTCCAAGAATACTCGAGTGCTAATCACAGAATTCGTTGTGTTAATAACTCGTCGTAATTTAGCCTCCGCCCTTACCCCCTTCGCATGTAAAACGGTATTGAATTATATTAATACAATTAACGTCTTCATGAACTTATAAGACATTCGCATTAAATTCATACCCAGAAAAGTCCATCACTCAAGTTATCAGTAAGATATTCTTTTAATTCCTCCTTGTACGACTGAATGGTGGATTTGAGTGAAAATCCGAATACAACCAGGAGACACAGGCTGACATGATGAAATGCTTGTGTGTAGTAAAGAATCACTGAGTAAAGAAATGTCCAACCGTTGTGAAGTATTCCACTGACGGTAAAAATGTCAAAAGTTCCGTTGGCAAATTGCCAGTAGCTTTTGACTTCCTTCAGATGTTCTGCGACCACTCTCTTCAGTGGATTATGTATAGCCCCTAAAACAGGAGGGATTAGACATAGCAAGGCAACCTGTATTTGGGAGAATTGATTCAATCAAGTCTAGATTAACGATGTCCTTGAAACAATGTCTGCGGAATACTTATACATCTACCGTGTACTTGTTGGAGTAGCTTTTATTATTTTGAAGTTGCATGTTGACAATTTCTAGAAGATCTTCAGTTTTTCTCCACGAGATCTGGAGTACGCTGAAGTAAACCACGAAGCTGCTGGCGTAGGTGATGACATACAATAGTGACCTGATGTCTGCCGATTTTGAATCCCAGATAAATCGAACAGTAGTGACCAGGTATGCCATTGACATTAAAATGACCACGCCGTGGATTATGGCGCATGTTAGCTATTATTATGATTAGATTCACGATCGAATATTCATTGAGGTTGCAATAAATATTATAAGGTAAAATTAGTATTTTACTCTTTGAGGTTTTGTAGACATTATAACATATTTGCCGGATTCTGGATTCCAGATAAATCGAAAGGGATAGAAGAAAAACTTTGAATACAAATTGCAGTATGTAATGATGTAATTTAACTTGGTTTCTTTTATGGTGGAAAATGCTATTTTGGAGTTTGATTTTTTCTGCATATTACTTAACACTACGCAAGTCGATTCCATTATTTGAAATTTATTATATATTTTAAGAATACTAGCAAATGAAAACAGGTTATTACACGTTTCACAACAGTTTTCACAACTGTTACAAAGCAGAAAAAGTTTGCCCCCATTACCCCCAGTGGTACTAAAATACAATACAAAATTTCTCAGTTTGGGTGATAAGTAATTGTTGATTTAAGCGAAATTGAGTAGATAATGCCACGCTAAAAATGCATAGGTTAGTATGTAGTAAATTAGTGACATCCGATAATGTGTTTGCGGAAGGCGTGTGTATCTTGAGAAAACTAATCGTAGCCACTAATTTAATAAAACCTTGGGCTACTTTCACTTACAAACCTAGACATATCAGATCTCATTCGAGATCTTGGCTCAAGTGGACGATGTGTGTGCCAAGGCAGTTTTAGCTAGTTCTTTCCTTTCAGTCGAAATTTGAAACACTATTGTTGAGTAAGTCACAATAACGCCGAGCATCTACAATGAAAAACAATACACGTACAAGATACATTCAAGTAATCACGGTCATAAAATAAATCTTGCAAAAACACAAGTCTTAGCAGAGATTTACCGATCCCAAAAAGCCATAAGTGACTGTGAAAAACCGACAGGAAATCCCTTTCGGATTGAATTCACTTTCACTTTGCAGCACAACCAGGGCCAGTTTGTCCTCCAATGAGAGACCTTTGGGTTGTCGGCTGTAGACGCTAATCCAGTGTCTGGTGGTCTCTTTCATCTTGAGACATGACGACATATAATGTTATGCACTTGAGACATTTAAATTAGTAGACTTTTTAAGATACCTGATAATGAACTTCGCATGCCAATACCCAGCCATAAGCCAGAACAACGCAGTACAAGACCGCGTACAGTTCACTCCCTACCTCGACGTTCCCTTTGGATCTGTAGAGGTAAGGCAGTGTGGCGAAATAGCTTAATGCGATGAAGTAGTCCAGGATGATCCGAATATTTAGTAGATTTGTTGCTGACCCAATCATCAATCCCAGGTCCTCTTGCTCTTCCATCATTTTTGACAGAGGTGCAGTAGAAAGTGACAACTCCGGCAAAACGACCTTGGCAAAATAGTCCGTTCTCATTTTGAGAACAATGAGAAATGACAGAAGCACCCCCACACTGACAAAATACAAAAACTGACCACTGGCATGACAGAATAGCAAAATGTAGTACAAGGCTGTCTGAAAAATACTGTTTTCATGGCCAAAGGATTTCAGGTCATTGTAGAAACGGAGGCAGCCTTTTTTGTTAAAATCAACTTTTGGACCGAAATTGTAGATGAAAGCAAGTACAAACGGAGTGGAGCAAACTGTGATAAGCTGTGGACAGTGAAAGTTGCAGAGTCATTGCAGATGGGTAGACCATATTCCTTGAAAAAATTACTTTCTCGGAAAAGTGTGTATAAATCATTAATTTACCTGTATGACGTAACTCATCGTTTTCATCGATGTTGACTTGATTAAAGAAACCTGATGATTATTTACAAATTCAACTAAATTTCTCGATCTCAACCAGAGCAAGTGTAAAGTATACACGTTAATGAGAGAGCTGCCCACAAAACTTGCGCAGAGCAGTCCAGTCGTCATATCCAAAGGCTTTTCTCGTACTGCTAAATAAGAATTGTGCAACCAAGCCATCATTTCCGCCAATCCGGCAACATGAAGTATGAGGCAGCAAATCTACAAAGTACACATGTATACAAACAAATTCGCGTCTTATGGTTATAATCATCATATCCTCGAATATTTTGAAAATTACCTTTCTACCTGTGGATGTGCTAAGCACATAGCAATTTGAAAATGCGTCCCAACTGAAACGGAATGGAATTAGAAGAAAGCACGCCAAAAAGTTGCAATATGTTGTAATCATTTTCACCTAAGACAATGTTGTGCAAGAAGTTCAACGCGGAAAACTGTCACAAACGTCCTCACTGGATAAACATGAAGGTGAACTTAGTTTCGATTCTGAGTAAAATAGATGGCTTGCTGAATGAGTAGGTATGCTAAATGATGAGCTAAGAACATTTGGACACATTAGCAGAATGAGGTGAAGTAGATTTCAATAAGGTTAGGATCTCAATGTTCTCAATTACTTTAATTATTTTTTATAACCACACCTTCCCCAAAATGCGTCAATCATAAAAGCAACTCATTATATAGCTAGCTGACACAGAGTACGTGTCCAATAAATTTTACTTCGAACGTTATAACGTAGTCTAACATAATTCGTTTTTACTGTTTCTACGCCTAATTAATATGATATGGCCAAGTGCAGTCTCCTGAAATTTTAACGTATGCATGCAACATATTATTCATGCTCTTGACTTGTCAAATAAAGGAGGCAGTCGGTGGTTTCAATTTCACCCTGTTCAGCTCGTGATGCTAGTACTAGTCTTTGCAACTTGAACTTGAAAGACAATGATGGCATAAGTGACAATCAGGCCAAGCATCTGAAAACGATGTTAATGCATTTTTAACCAAAAATTTACACTCCGCACGTCACATTTTTTCTTGAAAAATGATGCTAGCATGAGCATGACAAAGGCTTTGAACTCACGGAGCCTATGAAGCCATAAGTTACTGTGAAGAACTGGCAAGAAACAGCAATTGGAACGGAGTCAATTTCCGTGGACGCCAGGATAATGCGCATTCGATCGGTTGACGATAGTAATGGCAGTGTTCCATTTTTGGAACGTTCCGAAACGTTTATTCGTTCCATTTTGGAACGCGTTTCAGGCATTTGCGTGAAACGAAATTTTTTGGAACGGAACGGTTTGGAACGTTC
>JAHZMW010003623.1:0-10555 GCA_027743745.1 Alloscopus bannaensis | reverse complement strand
CAAATACGACATGTCTGACAAGTCAATTTGTCATTGACAATGACATTTTGGAGCAACCCTAAGCATAGTATTACTTCACATCTGAAGAACAAGAGAACGTTTGCTCGAATTAATAAACTTATTCCTTTACGAAATCAATTTCCTTATCACTCACCAAAATATCTGCTGTAAACCCACAGTTGGCTCGAGCCGTATCCAAAGCATTCTTAAGCACCTCTTCAAGGCGTAACCAAGCCGCCCAATACGGTTTCAAGTTTTGGTTTTCCTCGGCTATAAAAAGAGCACAAGAAATTAATCATGCCCCAAAAGTAACTTCTTTACACGTCAGAATGCAATCAATATGTTGTATCTATGCAACCGTTACTATTACCTTCCAAGCCATTGTTTTTAATGAACGGAATCAAGTCCTCGCGCAAAGCCCGCAAGCCAGCTATTGTCAGCATCATATAAAAATCCTGTCTCAAATTTTCGTACTTCGGAATCTGCATGAGAAACCTTCAACAACAAGTACGTATGTTAAATCACAAAGTTCCACAAAGTGGATCAAGTGAACATGAATACACCGAATCAAACAAAAAGACAAGCCGAGTGATCGAATTATTTTTACGCTTTTCTTACCGACCAATAAGTATAACAATAACTTAAATTACGGGAAGAAACGAGTGGTTAAAAAGGGAAGTACCCGCAGTAAATCAGTGACTAAACTTACTTGACTTGAAAGTGACTTACTTTGTCATTGCGTAAAACGTTTTCCGGTCAACGTAAGGAAATTGAACCGTCGTATCAACCATTTCCTTCCAGCCTTTTGTTTCAGACATGTGAACTGTCTCACGCACCTTGAGCACCTCAATTGGCTGAAATCTGTTCTTGAACTCTTCGCCCATGAAATCGTCCGGGTGAAAATACCATCGCTAGTACCAATAGATATAGCCAAACTTTAGAATCAAACTAATCTAGTTTGAACAAATACACAAGGGTTCTGGACAGCCCAACTTACAACGGTTGAAGTTATGAAAAACTGATGACGCACAAACTTGGCCGGATAAAACTGACGGAGACAACGGTCACTCATGTTAATCTGCCAAATGTACATGTCCTCAGGCTCCTTCAGGGCATCAATCACGTCGATCACGAAACGTCCATCCTGTCCTCAAACGTAAAATCCGTTAGAAGTTATCACTGTCAATCTTAAAATTCTCATCCAATTATCAAATACCGTATATAACGCCGCCTTTTCTTCCTCGCTGTAAGCCCCTCTGTACTTGATTTTTATATCAGCTTGACTGGGACAACCCTCGGTATCAGGATGATCGGAACATTTGGAAGCTTTGCCAGTCGCTCGTGGAACGCTTGTTTTTTCCAGTACAATCTCTTTTGATTGCTTTACAACTGACCCTGAATTAACGCAACATAAATCTCATATTAGTATAAAGCCCAACGCAAGCATTTCCAAGCCAACAGATATCAGTCTACCATCGTTTATATGTGGTAGCTTTTACGCCAATGTTACGGAATTTTTGAAACCTGTACCATAACCTATAAATATTATAACCGCTAAATATTACCTTCACAGCCTTTTACAACTTCCTTCACCTTCCGCTCTTTTTTCTGTTTCACAGATTTATTCACTTTTGTGTTTTTCTTTTTATTCTTCTTGTCTGCCGACAGATTCTCGACAGCATCCTCTACAAAAACAAAGACGGGAAATTAAACAGTAAATAGTGCGCTGCTTTCCTAAAAATTGAACCAGCTCGCAAGCATCTAGACTCAAATAAACTTACCCCAATTCTGTTCCTCAGTTTTTTCTGCTAGCTTAGCCTTGTCTTGCTCGAGCTTTCTCTTTACCATACGTTCAATTGAAGCCTCGCATCCGGGCATCCTTCTGGATACTTCGTCGCTGAAAATATCCACTACTTTCTCCTTTTGAGTGGTTCGATCGGAAGACTCATTCTTATTGTCACCAGGTCTTATTGTTAGTTCACCACTACTCACGGATTCTTTACCCGCAGCCTTTCTGATTACATTCTCTTTGGCACACACTTCGAAATCTTCGTCGTCGGAGAAAACATATTTTACAGATGTGCTTTTTCCTGCAAGTTTCGCCATTTGGCTTCGTGTGGTGCGCTTGTTGTCCTCCACTTCTTCACACCTATCGATGCTCTTGAGTGCGACAACGGCTTTTGCTTCAATTGTATCTGTACGGATATAAAATTACGAGAATCTGTGTTATAAATAGTAGCAATCAAAGATCGAAATGTTTGCTAAATATTACATCTATTCAGGTTAAAAATTTACTGTGTCAGAAACTGATTCCAAAAAATACCTGTTTCTTCTTCAACATTTTCACTTTGGTTGTCTCCGTTGTTGGATATTTCTTCCGGAGAACTGATCGACATCTCAACTAAACTCGATTTCCTAAACGTTATGTCTGGCAACCGTACTTGCAGTTCTGTGAGTGACACATTCGTTGTTTGCAAACTACCCATGCCATCCACTGAATTCATTTGTTCTGACGTGCAATTCTCATTCAATAACATTGGTTCTTTTGCGTAACAAGCGGCCTCCGTTGATGGTGCGCCCTCGTCAATGATTTCAGTAACTTCGTTTTCCATTACGATCGCAACCTCGTCTTCAGTAATCTCGCTTTGGGGTAAGCTCTGATTATCATGCTTCTCTTCGATTTCTTCCCTCTGCTCGTTGTACTTTAGCGTATCATCATTTTTGCCAAAAGTATCTGCCACCATGCGTTCCCGAATTGCATTAAGATTCTCGGAGTGTCCATCTTGAATTTCAACAGGTTCTTGAAGTTTGCTCTTACCTTCTTGGGAGGTAGTGGTTCTTGTGTGCTGTTGAGAAAATTCAGCTGCTTCAAGCTCTCGAATTTCATTTGCCAATGCATCAATAAAGTCTTTTGTCATCGCGTTAGTCCACTCCGCTGCACGCGATTTTCCTGGTGACACAGTTGAAGCAACGATTGGAACTAAGCTCAGCTCCTTTTTTCCTATCGCCGCATTTTTTGGTTTCTTGTGCATAGCCGGCTTAATCATAGAAGTTGCTTTCTGAGCATCTAAGCATTTGTCGGATTCTAAAATAAAAAAATTCCTATTATACTCTCAAAATCAGAAATATAGCAAAATTATGTACTCACATTTTAATTGTAAGATTCAATGCTAACTAAATGAATACAACCTACCTTCTGGTCCAGAACTGTAAACTTTACCTGCAGCGTCGTTGTTCGTAGCCTGCTCGTCGGCGGCTTGCCCTCCTTTACTACACACAGCATCCATGATTTCCGCAAACATTGCATATTTCTCGGCTTTGTTCTCATCATTTTTGAGTTTGCGTACAACTCTCGGTTTTCTTGGTTTGGTTTGCTTCTTTGTGGACTCTGGCCGTGTCTCAGACTGCAAAGCTGCCACCGAGGCTACGACAAATATCAAACCCGCAATCAATCCAAGAAAAAACAAAGAGCTTAGATAATATCACTGTTTAGTACTCAATAATCCCCAAATAACGCAACGGAGACACAGAGGTTCTACTTTTCTTACAACTGGAGGCATTTCAAACAAAGTAAATAGGGCCGAGGATGCTAACCTGGAGACGCCGCAGCACTGGTCATGGTAAAGTACGCAACCGGAAACTGTACCTGCTCATCACGGTACGTGCCTGCCTCTGATTGTGCTGAAGTGGACGCCACCGGCTGCTGCAGTTCTACGAAACTCATTATATCTTTTGGAACAGCACATTTCTCAGCTTTATTCTCATAATCTTTGAGTTTGCGTGCAACCCTAGGTTTTCTAGCTTTGCTTTGCTTCTTTATGAGCGCAACCGGTGTCTCAGAACCCAAAGCTGCCACCAAGACTACGACAAAAACCATCACAATCACTTGCAAAAGGAATCTATCAAAAAGCCGCACAAGCGAAGTGCTGCATAATTAATTTATAAAAACGTCTTACCATCTGCACCAGGTTGTACGTACCCTCCCTGCGTTGGGATACTGAAACTAGGAAGTCCATCAAACCCACTTGGTGATTCTACTTCTAATGCTCTTTGAGTTTCGCCTGCTGTCGAGGAAGCTGATAAACCACCAGTGTCCAGTGCCTTTTTGCCCCGGCGTCCTTTTGGAATTGAGCTTCCCGTGGACCTTTTAGGAGGTTTCTTTTTAGGAACAGCAACTGAATTACTCATAACCTCCAATCCTGTATCCAGTGTAGGAATCTGTGTTTGGTTTGGCATGCCACACATCATGTTACTTTCATTCACTTGAGCTTTCTGAGACTTCTTTCTGGAAGAGGGGGTATCGGAAGGCTGAGCTTTCTTCCTTGGGTTTCCAGCACCTTTGTTGGCCGGCTGACGACGTGATTTAGGTAATTGCTGAGGAGGTTGTCCAAGGGAGATGGAAAAACTATTCAGTGGAAAGGTATTTCTATCCAAACTCTGCGTTCTATGACCAAATGTCAAAGATTCACGATCGTCTAAAGAAATATCACAAGAAAATCATTTATTAAGCATACGAGTCTGTCCAAGTGAACATGAAATTGCACGCAATTTGAATTGCGTTAAACGCAGCAACCCTCGCACTAGTCGCACTACTGAACTACTAACTGAAGAGTCATTCAAGAGTCAGGAGTAACAACCACATTTAAAATTTAAAAAATAAATTGAATTTACTCCAAGTGCCTGTCACGCTTTCCACTCTCATTGCATGGTTTCCGTAATGAGCGGTGTTCCTCAACTTGTTTTCTAAATAGGAGCGTTGTACGGCCTCGGAAATTGTCCCTGGCATTGTTAATTGATAAAACTAGTTTAGTAGTTTTTCGGGAAAACATGACAAGTGCGATGCTACATAAATGACATGCACATTGTCCCTAAAACCGTAATACTTACCAACTAGTGATTCGGTGGTCATTGTACCTCCAAGTTGAGGCCGAATGGGATGAGATTCAATCAGTGGAAATGGATCAGAATGATGGTAAACAGGCGCCGCTGTATGTCTGATTACCGATGTAGCATTCCGAGGTTCCGGAAATGTAGGTACATTGACGTTTCCCCATATTCCAGGCATCACTGCTGGCTCAAGGCTGTAATACGGGGCTTGTCCACCGTAACCAGGCATCATTCCAAAGCCGTCGTAAGAGGTTTCCGGAGCACCATAATGATTCATCAGACCTTGTTGAATGCCACCATACTGATAACCTGAAAAATTATAAAAGAATTGTTGTTAATGTAAAATACTACGAACCTTTTACTCTGGAAGCATCATGTTGGCACAATCTCCAGTAAACCAGTTGAGTCAGAGTGAAAGTGCAAATAAAACAGAAATTTATTTACGTACAACAGGATGCATAACGTAAAGATGCTAACCTGAAGACGCTTCAGTTCCAGTCATCATGGAAGACATCCCTGATCCGGGCTGCTCATACTGCTTGCCTAGGAAACTCGTCGTCATCGGAGGTAGTGTAATTAAATGCTGCACATCTTGCTGGCCTGTTACCACAGGAAGTTGTTGACTAGTCGACTTCTTCCTGTACTGACGTTTCGGCTTATCACTGGTCAGCGGAATTTCGCATATCACCTCTATGTCATCATTACCCTCCCCTCCAGTCCTCTGAACTGTTCCACCACCGGATGTCGTCGCGACAGAAGTTACCGCACCCGGTGTCACCGCAGGGTACTGACAGAATGCGCCAACATGAGGCAAGTAAAGTTCATTCGACGCATACACTTGGGCAAACACGTCCTCCGCCGGACCGACGACCTCTTGACCTGGAAATGTGACGTTCTCGTTTCCCTCCATGGTGCCTGTGGTCCATTTAGAAAAATACCAATTTCATAACAACTCTTCTACTCTGAACTGTCATTCAATCAAAATGTGTCAATTTTACAAAGAGATACACTTGAGTTTCCTCAGTCTTCCAAAGAATTTCTCAAAATTCTCGTCTCCTCCGATTTCTTTAATTTGTCACGATCCAGTTGCGGAAATGGACACAGGCGGCATCGAACTGAGGAGCACGTTGTCCTTTCACGCTGATCATGTATTTGTACACAGCAGTCCACGGAGAAAACACGAACACAAAACTCAATGTGAAGGAGAAGGGCACTTTCGTGTGGCCTATCCTTCCATTCTAAAAGCGAAGATCACAACACCGAGAGAGTCCAGAGATATACGCCCGTATCCCACACGAAACGTAGCTCCAAAAAATTCTGGATGGTCTCTCTGTGTGACTGGGATGCACAGAGATGAAGGAGTAGGTGGAATACATACTCTGCCTGCAATATCTGAGTACACTTCACAAGAAGACCAAGGACGATGTCAACATACGGGAGGAAACTCAGCATTCAACAGCTGTGTGCGCAGAAAGTGCCTCCAATGACGATTGGGATGTCATCTCGTCAAGATGCGGAGTCCGTAATTAATCCTCTGCTTTCTCCTATTAATGAGTCCACTAGTGGAGGATGGTGTGTGTAGATACCAGGATGAAACATTGATGACCATCATACAGGTGAGAAGTGATCCTGTCGGATTTTCCAGCGTTTTTTAATGAATCAGGTTTTTTTGTGTTGTGGTATGGGAGGAGTGGAAGGTGAAGTCACAAAACATGTTGAATGTGTGTATTTATTTACGTGAGAGGTTGGATGCGAGTGGAAAACAGTTGTGAAGTCACAAGTGGGAGATAAGCTGTGTGAAAATCTTCTCGGCTTATCATCTCGTGACACGGTGGTAGTGTTCGCCTGCCTCGAAGCCACGAGTTGTGTGAAGGAACGTCATTAGAATACTGCCGGAGTTGAGGTCACAAGATAAGAACGAAAGGAATCAAAACGGACTTTCACCGCAGGAGTCGAACTGTTGACGAGTACGAATGATTTTTATCAACTACTACAAATATAAACGGTTTCCAGTTTTTACGATGCGACGAGTTGACTGTCGAGTTTGTGACAATTAATGTTTCTTTTGTTTTTAGTTTTATCTTGAGTGTCGTTAGCAGAGCGGTGTCGAATCTCTGGAAGAAGTCTAGCGGGAGATAATAGATCCTCGAATTGATAACTCTGTCTGTGAGGGGAAATGACGGTGGTTTACAGTTAGTGTAGATGGGCGGCAAACATTCCTCTCATATCTGTGTGTTTTGGTGTTTTTCTTAGACACCGTAATCATGGCATGACTCCGGTAAGGAGTAATGTGGTTTTGTTGGTATAGATTTAGGACGGGTTGTTTGTTTCCAGTGCACCAGCGTAGTTATTTTATTGTGAACTTTATTGTGTACAGGTTGCGGTGTCGTGAACCGAATCGTATTTTGAAGTCAGTAACGAAGAAGGAGACGAAAGATCTCAGGAGAAAATCTAAATTTGCATTCAGCATTAGAATAGCTAGACTCATTCCAACCCAGTAAGAAATCCTTGGATTAGTAACGAGCAACACGACGCAATGACTTGTGGGGAATTTTGTGCTCGGCTCGGCCGTTGGTGCTTCCATTGCTTCCTCCGGTGGCGGTTGTGGATTCGTCCATTTTTTATCTTGAGTTACACGATCGTGCTATGCGTTTTGGTGCCATCGCTGGTTGTCACTTGTTTGGGACGGGATTGTAGCAAGCAGCAACGTACTCAATTGATTGGAGGCGTGTTTGTCTTGTTAGCGATTCCTATCTCATTTTGGGAAATCACCCAGCATCTTGTTCACTACACGAAGCCGTACCTTCAAAAGCATGTCATAAGGTATGCTTTGTAATAACGATAATTCACTGGACACTCTATAAATGCAAAGTTGTGATGAGAAAGTTATGGATTTTTAAAACTTTTTTGCAGAATTCTTTGGATGGTGCCAATATATGCTTTGGATGCTGTAAGTTCTGTGACTTTTAACTACTATTGAATTTATTTTACTTTTTGGCTAACGGTAGTTGAGGTGAGTTTAACTACAAATAGGTGTCTCATTATTGTGTTGATTGCAGTGGATAGGACTTTTGGCTCCTGAGTATTCGATTTATTGTAACTCGCTTCGTGAGTGCTATGAGGCGTACGTGATTTACAACTTTATGAAGTTCTTGCTGAACTACTTGAATGCGGAAATGGATCTGGAAGCTAATTTGGAAATGAAGCAGCAAGTACGTTTAGTATTCTTAATAGTAGAAGACATTATGTGACAAAGTACAATGAAGTATGTCGTTAGATTTGACGGAGATATTACTAATCAACCCAATGACATTTACAGGTTAATCACTTTTTTCCTTTGTGCTGTCTTCGTGATTGGGAAATGGGACAAGAATTTGTGCACAAATGCAAACATGGCATTCTCCAGTACACAATATTTCGACCGCTCACCACATTCATTGCATTGTAAGCTGAATTGGTTAAATGTAAAAGCTTTACGAGTTATGGGATTTTATAATACTCTTGTTGTAAACTACGATGTAAACTTGTCTAGCATTTGCGAACTTTTTGGGGTTTATGGCGAAGATGAATACCGTGTGGATATGGCGTATCCTTATATCATTGCGGTGAACAACGTTTCCCAGTTTCTCGCTATGTACTGCCTGGTTCTCTTCTACAGAGCGAACAAAGATGAACTTCAACCAATGCGTCCCATTGGAAAGTTTTTGTGTATCAAAGCCGTTGTTTTCTTTTCGTTTTTGTAAGTGAAAACCCCATGGCCTCCTTTTCTCACTTACTCACTGAACCTTACTCATTCAACTCATTCCAATCTTTTGCCTGTTTGATTGTTTGTTGTAATTAAATGTTTTTTTTTGTATTTCAGCCAAGGAGTAGCTATTTCAATTCTGGTCAATACAGGGATCATCGCCAATGTGTTTGGAACCACTGAAAAGAACGATATAAAGGACATATCTTCTAGTATGAGTAAGTTTATGGTGTCATTTCTAAATAATTGGAAAAGATTTTTTGAGGCACTCGCATAGGAGTTTTTATACGTTTTTGTATCATATAATTGACTTTCAGAAAACACTGTGCGTCAAGTGATGCCAACTCGGGTTTACCGGCATCCCGGAGGTTTACGTGAGGAACGGACCCACCTACTCTCCGAAGGTGAGCCTGCAAGCTCTTCATCTGCTCCAGTTCAATCCGCTGCTGTCAGACTAGTCGCAGAAATGGACCCAAAGAGTCCCATCGATGATGATGATGGTGGCAACTTTACAGATTTAACCGAAGATGCAGCTCTTTGCAGCAAAGATCCCGTGTAGCTTTGTGGTTGTATGCATCCAAAACCATTATGTAATACCTATTATTACGTTTTCCAGGCAACTGGTACGTGTTGTTATTTTTTGCGACAAAGGAAGAACAAAGTATTTTAATTTGTCTATTACTATATAAAGATACTCAATGTGGTCCGATTTTATTGAGTAGGCTCTGTGATACGTGTAAATTCACATCTTATACAATGTTATGTTGCAAGTCAGACTTTTCAACTGTACAAAAACCAATATTATATTCAATATATAGATATATTATATTGTACATTAAAATTCGCCCCACTTACATTTCCGGTTCGCTGTATATTTTCACTCATGCCCACCTACGTGTTTAGTAAATACGGACCGAGTGATATACTTCACGGATCCCATTTACTTAACACATAGGCAGGAATCAATAGAAATACTAATCTACCCGGAAATGTGGTCGAGTAGAATTTTACTTACAAATACCGAAATACTTTGCGATCACACTGCACCACAAATCTCTCACGTTCAACCATTTTAAACTAGGTATATTTGTTTCAGCGCTTCATTTACATTCTACTTAAAAACATTCTAGCATTAGTCTGAAGTTAATAATGTTAACTGTTGCTGTTAGATTGTAGTGTTGCAAATCGATGTTTTTCTCTGTATTAATCTTGTGCTCGTGTGACTCCTCATTCATTCGCTATGTGACTGTCACCGTCAACCAAATGAAGGTTGTTTTGTGACGCGATCTTAAAAGTGTGCATCGATTTTGTGTCAGCTTTACCATTGCAGCATTATATAAATGAAATATCACAAAGTTTCTTAAGTATAATTATGTTATGTATGAATGTATTGTTCAAATGACGTGGTAAATCAGATCAGTATATAATATTGACTGTTTGGTGTCTGTGTAATTAGTACAGCGAAAACTCAATGAATATACAAATACACACGAATATGCTTTCGACTACAACAAAAGTAAATATTTTTGTGTTCATTCTTGCATCCTCTACATACTCAGTTTTCTGCTTCTATTTCACCTCTAATCAGATAACCTAAAGCTAGCATTGTAATAGAGCGCACACCTAAGATGCCATAATTACACATTTATTATGCTGTACACTAAACTATCCCACAAGCATTAAATGCTATAAGCTAAAATAAACTTGTGATTTATATTCCTAAGAGAATCAATCCTCCGTCAACTAACACCATTAATGCGCTAATTACGACTACAGTAAATCTAGTCACAAATAACAGCAATTACACTTGAGTAATACAAAGGGAAAGGCAGTCGTTCTCAAGCGTCTTCCTATCGAGCCATATTTATGTTTCCATTCATTGTAAAAATATTCGAAAGAATTTTATATTGTCGACTACTATCG
>JAHZMW010003622.1:0-10424 GCA_027743745.1 Alloscopus bannaensis | reverse complement strand
AGACATGTCCTTAATTTATGATAGAGAAAATATAATTCTTCAATGCTACCAATCACACACGATGCACATTGTAGGATGTACAAGTTTTTTAAAAATTTGCTTATCATGCAATGCATCTACGGACCTTATACACTACAAGAAAACTCGTGTAAAATTTATGTGCTCGAATCCAGTTCTTCTTCTCGACGGAGTGTCTATTAAATATTTATTTAATTTATTAATATGCCACTTTCATGATCAACGATCGCTTTTGTGAATAATGCTCGCAACAAACTTGGTTTCTACTATAGCTATCACTTCACTACACGTATAACCAACGCGTAACTTGATCCAAGTAACCTTAGTCAAGGCATCTTGCATTTCGCTCATTTGTTAAAAAATCGATACTTCTTGAAATAACGTTGTGTAGAGAAATTGGTTGTTGTATGGAGTGATTTGCATACAGCATCCCTCCAATTATGAATGATCCTTTTTCTGTACACGTACCTACACATTTGATAACCTCGTTCATTGCGACAAGTGTGTTTTCGTGAAGGTGGTCCCTGACGTGGATTTCGTTGCCTTAAAGCGTGCATTTGAACATATCAATATAATAAATTTGCTCCTTTTGCTCCCTGCTACTACTGCTGTCTTGACTCGTTAGCATATTTTTTTAATGTTCAAATAGGTAGATTGTATATAGCAGTCATCATGTTTTCAACTTGAATGAGCCACATCAGACGAAAGGGATAGCTTCTGGTCAAGATAATATTTTTTTTTGCACAAGTATAAAACATGATGCAGCAGAAATAATAGCAGCATGATGGTTGCATGCGAGGTCGTAGTAGAATGTGGTTTTTTGCTTTTTAGAAATTCTCCAAGTCATCAATGAAACTGGTGAGGAGCAGGATTTTCCCTTGATGTAACCCAACACTCTTCTGCGTCATATACTAACTCAGACAATAAAATATATTTAAGCTTGGTTAGGGGGCATGTGCTTCGAATATACATATGCGCATAAAAATAATAATTGTCAGAGGGTAAAAAAGAATGCACTGGTGCCGTGTTGCCACGCCTTGCCATATCTGCCAGAGAGAGATTAACTTATTGAATTACTTTTTTCGTATAATGTTCTCCACACACAAACAATCTAATGTGTAACGTTAATAATGCGTCTACTGCGCCTACGGAATAGTTTAGTCATTAACCTCACGCTTAATAGACTGGTTTTTTTCATTGCCTCCTGGTGCTAACAGAGCAGTGCCACTGTAGCAAATGAACAAATAAGGAAACACACAACGATTTAAACATCGAAAAACGATTAATTCAAAGCAGCCAACTAAAACTGAGCGATATTAGCATTGGATTGATTTTTAACCAAGTCAAATTATCATAACGATAAGTAGATGCCGGTTTTACTTGTTCACGTGTTCACACGTAACATATCTCCTTATTTTAACAGCTTTACGTACAGATGCACTTTCGGCTAATAATAATAAAATGATAATTTATGCTCGTCAATAACCCCACATGTTTAAAATGCCATTCGTTTCAATTTGTACGGCAACTCAAATGATCCAAAATACACACGACATGAGGCTGAGTTCTTTGAAATTACAATTCTTTAATTAAGAGTTATGGATGGCACCCTTCTCCTCACCCTTTTTTTACTTCTTGTGCACAAATGCACTTGAAGATTTTTGAACAGATTCTTTTTCGGATTTTTTTTAACCTCGAAAGGGGTAGAGAGAGATGTGTGTGTAAAATGTTAATTGTTGAAGCTGAAGTCAGGAAGAAAATAGTTTTTTTACTGACTCAGAAAAAAATGAGAATCATATGGCTGTTCAATTACTCGAGAGAACTTTCAACACACCGGATGAGTTACGTGAGACTGTATGAGTGTAGAGGGCCTTTGAAATGGTAAGGAACCGGTACAATTAGCTCTGGAGGTTGCATAGCTGCCCTTGTCATTGTCATATCTTCTTGTGCTGACAGTGGTGAGGTCAAATGTCGAAACTGGCTTGAAAAAGAACAGAAAAAACTACAGGAGGTTGACGTGATCATGAAAGGAAAAGAAAATTGGAAGCAGAAGCTCCTCTTCCTTTTGAACAACTTGATGCATTATTTCGATTTTTTTTTGTGGATTGGTTCTTATTGTGCTCGCTCGTGTCCATACGCTGCCTGGCGTAGATCAGGATGAAACATTTGGTTTTTTAAAAAAATTATCACCGCTGGGTTTTTTAAAAAACACTCACAAACATGCTTAATAGAATTCAAAAGATTTCAAAGTGCTTCTTCAGAGTTGAGAATTTTTAGTTTAAAAATGAGTACAAGTCAAAATCACAACTTCACGCATATTTAATTTTGCCAGGAACTGTTTTGTTCACGCAGGTGGGTGAGTCAAATGACGTGTCACACTCTCAGAATGGTCTGGGTTTCATAACCAACAAAGGGACGAAATTATGGTCCGCTCCCACGGACAAAGATATTTTGGTAAGCGTCCACAATATGAGAGTTTCTGCAAAGTAATATTTCTAAAAAAGACACTCACGATCAGTAGCTTTCGTTTGTGTTCACAACCCTTTGAAATTGTTGTTTTTTCGCATATATTATTATTACTATTATTTCTTACAAGCCTTGTTAACCCACCTTGTGCGCGAGTCACTTTTAAAATTTCGTGTTTTATCATGTGCTAAAAGTGTAGTTAATTTAGTAATTGTGCACACACGTTCACGTTTTTTATATTTGTGGTTTTTACAAGCTCTGAAATATGTCAGAGTCTGAGTACTCCACATTTCTTTTATAAAAGGTGTATGATCTAAATTGTAATACATGTTGGAGGCGTCAGCGATGGAAATTCAACATTGTTTTGCTGAAGGAAATGAGTAAACACGCCATAGTTTATAGTGCTTCTAGCATAATTGTAAATCCACAGTTTTGCACACTTTCGTTTCGCATGCAAATTCCACAATCTCCATTTGCACACTACGCCATAATATTATTTTCTCGAGATTGAGAAAATACTTTTTCCATCGTTTTCCTGTGTAATTAAAGGTTGTGGACATTTATTAAGTTAACAATCGGTCACACGACGACTCTCAAAATGTAAACTGGAGGAATTCGTTTGTATGCTAAGGAAATTCCTTTTTAATGAGATACCATTGCAAAAGAAACAATTTCACATTTTGCTCAATTTTATTCCCCGGAAAAGGCAGCGGATACGTACGGAAGTTCAACTTTTGTAAACCGTGGCCAAAATGGAAAATAATTGTGTTGTGTATTTAAGCTTATCACGTCACCATTTTCATTTTGTCCCCGAGTAGAAAACACGGAGCCCTCACTCACTGACAAGAATCGTCTTTTTCAATGCTTTCATTCTTATACAGAGGGACAGCCCATGAGTTAAATATTTAATGCTCATATTAGCCAACATTTCTTGTGATATCCTATAAAAGCACTACTGTTTGCCTACTTTCAGCTTATATGTAACAGTTGCTTTCAGCTTCGTGGCAGGTAAATGTTACCAATGCATATATGTATATTAGTGTAAAATATGACTGACGTAGTGGCCACCTCTGCTAGATTTCTACGAATGGAAATTGAAATTTCATCGTTTTTCAACTCCGAAGGCATTGTGAAAATGTCGCATTTGCATACGACGGAAAGTTGTGTCGCAAGTCTTACTCACGCACAGCTCTCGTAATATTGCGAACGCATATAAAATTGAAAATAAATAAATAATCAGGCTTTCATTCAACTGTGGAGGAGTCCAGTGTGGGGGGACCGCATAAATGATCTATTGCGTCCACTTACTGTTTCACATTATTACTTTCATGTTTACCATAATTGCTTGCCTAGAAATAGATAAGCAAGAGCCTCTTCATATTTACTCGCCATCATGCTCTCTTCAGATTACGTGAGTTATGCAAAATTGAAAAGTAGCTTAAATCTTCAATCACTTTGTCTCTGTACTAATCCTATATAGATTCTCATCACAAAATATTATTACGTGAGTTTCATTATAATAATTTCCCCGAAAATCCACCGAATAGTAAACAGACACGGGGAAAGTAAACACCGGCATTTGTAACAATTTAGAGGAGACGGAGTGATGGAAAAGGTGATATTTCTGAAATACACAATTTTATAATATCCGAGTACAATATCAAAGGTGCTTCGCCCTCTGAAACATCCAGTGCGTGAAGTTCTCTAAAGACAACAGCCTTCAGCTCTTGTCTACCTTTGTGTGTACACGATAAACAAAAAAGGATGCGTACCTCATATTCATTACATAACGCTCCCATTAGATTATTATTACAAAGATACTCACCTCGTTCATGTGGGATGGTAATCCAGCAAGTTAAATTGAAAAGAACGACGACTCCACTGCAACTACTGTGGATGTGTATGTTTGAATGTCATTTTATGCATAAGGCTGTATTATGTATGCATAAAATATTACTCGAAAAAAATGAAACAGGCATGGCTGCTGGCTAATACTCTGGTACTCGTACTGGTTTAACTAGGTCTGGAGTGGAAAGGTAAATCAATTGTGGAATATAATGTAGTCATATTATGCACCTCTCTCTCTCCTTGTTGGCTGCACATATGTGAAGCCTAAAAAACTCTTCTCTTGCACAGCAACGCAAGTGTTTGGCATCCCACAATGTGTTGCATGTGTTCCCTCTCTGTCGAGTTTTATAATCAACCCTTTTTTATACCTTCATATTTTTCCATGTATAATGCATATCCCATGTTTTCATTGTGCTGATTTTTCTTCACCAGAAACAAAAAGTTGTTTGCATATTATTCCTCTTGCGTTTTCCTTGCTGGAAAAAATGCGATTTTTATTTCTATTCATAAAAATTGAGAGTTGGCTACACAAAAAAAATCCAGAGAGGTACCCACACTTTATAATATTAGTAATCCTGAACGTATTCTACAATCACGTCTTCGACATTACTTGTACACACAAAATAAAACAGATTTTATGTGCTTGTTCATCAACCATTATAGTTTTATGTTTTGTTGAGACGCACTCCGTTTCCCTTTGCGCAAGTTCACAGCTAATTAACTACAGATAAATCAAGTCGAGCTTGGCAACACTACTGCGAGCTACTTTGAAAAACGTATGTCATTGTATCACTTGTAAGATTGTATCTTACAAAAGGAAAAAGGTTCGAAAAATATCCTATTTACTCAAGATATGGATTAGTTGGAGGGAAGGGTAGTTTTTTTTAAAAACTTACATCATCACATCGTGTCATTTCTATATTCAATAATTTTGTAGCGATATTCATTACATGGTTTTGAGGGGACGTCGCCCCTTTGTCGTCGTGTGTCTACTCAAGCGCTCGGGATCTCTCGAAATGTTTGTGCAGCAATATTTCATGACTTGTCACTCTTCTTGGAGGACTCATCTTTGTCATTTTTACACGTTCCTTACATGCATACCCGCTAGATGATTTCCCGATAAACCATTCTTTTTTTACCGCAGTCAAAGACGGCGATGGCGGCAGAGAAACACGAACTCATGAGCGGCGACAGAAGTAACGTCTTTAAGCCTTCGTGTAAACAGCTATTTAGACAGGTAGCTATGAAGAAATTAATTCAGGTGATAACCGAAGCCAACATAAAGACCATTCTGCTCGTCATATTATCTCTTCTCTTATAAAGTGTCTTTGCTGACGCGCTGACTTGCAAACGAACGGAAAGACGGCCTTTGATGTGATGCCGCCAACAGAGAAGAAGATGAAGCGTATTTATACATTATTATTGAAACTCACATTTTCCTTCGTTCCAAGGAGAAGGGAAGCCCTTTCAGAATTTTTTCTGCTCTCACTGACACTTCAAGTGGATCAGCAAAAGTCGACAGA
This sequence comes from Alloscopus bannaensis, assembly GCA_027743745.1. Lineage (NCBI taxonomy): Eukaryota > Metazoa > Arthropoda > Collembola > Entomobryomorpha > Entomobryidae > Alloscopus > Alloscopus bannaensis. Next base: position 4,569 of record JAHZMW010003622.1, on the reverse strand, counting down.
GTGGAGGAGAGCCTAGGAATGCGTCAAGTCAATGTGTAATGTGATGACGGGATTGGCCTTATATTTTACGTTCCATGCCATGGATAATCCATTAATCCATATTGCTACAGCAGATATGAGTCTTTCATCTCGTGCATCCTCGATAATATCGTCATCATAACCATAATATTTATACGAATTCACAAAGGGTTGAGCTCATAATTTTTTTTGGATGAGTCAAGCTTGGCTGCTCCTTAAAAACATTCATACCGACCGGCAGACGTGCCTGTCCTTTTCATCGGAGTCGTCAATGTGAATGCCGCTCTAACCACAAAAATCATCTCTTTTGTATCTTTTTGATACTGCTGACTGACTAAGCGTGTGTACCACTGTTGAGATCGGATGCACTACCTGGAAGAATTAAAGAGGGTGTACGCATATATGACTTTCGAGGTGACTTTGGCAAGTTTTCAGCTAATGTGAACCCCATTCAAAAGAGAATAGAATTGCGTGAATATTGATTTGGTGCCGGCATCTCTTCTCTCTAATGGTTTTGTCTTCAAAAGAAAGTTATAAGTCGTCAGCGTAGTATTGTGTACTTACCTATTTGTAAGCCATGTACACCTTGTACTACGTTACCTCATCGTAATTTTCTTTGGTGTGCTCATGCACACTGACTAGGCAGCAGTCAAAGTGAAGCCGACGTATGGCTTGTTAATTGGCTAATAAATGTAAAATGGTGAATGGCTTGTTATGACGACTTCGTCTTCTTGTGTCTTGTGTGTGAATGTACGCAGTTTGGCTGATAATGAATATTGGGGTGCTTCAGGTGAGAAAGGAGCTAAACAACAATCATGTTCACATGAATATTGGCACTCAAATTGGATGATGGCGAGTTGTGATAATAATGTTTTGTTTTACATTTACACTTCGTGGAAGGACGGTGAAATGGTGAAATATGCAAATGACACATATTCCGATGAGAACGCAATGTAGTTATTGTAACCTTATTGTAAGTTGGTGAGTAAATCGTAGGAATTTGAAGGGATTGGGTAGTTTTTTTTTGTAAGCACAGTGATTGCTCCATTTGGTTATCATCTTTGACCTTTACATCCACTGAACCGTTTCTTGCGGACACTTTACGTTGTAGGTTGTTGTACCATGTTTACATCACCTTTCCACAGGGAAACAACTATTCCTTGACTTGGAGATTTCTTAGGAAATGATTGCTGTCAAGTTGGTGAAGGAACGGTTTGAAATGTTGTCGAGAGAGTCAGTCAAGTCAATCTAAAACTTGACTCGGAAAAAAGTTTACGTGTTTTCAGCGTCTGTCTGCTATTTACCTCATTTCATCACTGAGTTTATTACTGTCTGTGGCTTTTCCTCTGTGTATATCAACAATTTTTTTTTAAAAAAGTATCCATAATAGATCTGCGTCTGAGGAAGAAGGGAAAAGGGATAAATAAAACCATGTCTCGTCTTTTTCTTCAAGTCCCTACATGGGATCCTATACTGGTGAACGCATAAGTTATTGCTGTCATGAATGAGACGAGAGATATTAAGAGCTTCATTGACGACACGATAGTTAACATATTGGTTTGTGTGTGGAGCATAAAACAAAACTTTAAATGAGAAAACAAAAGGAAAAATATCATTTAATTTCTTAAGGCCTCTCGTTTCCCCTCCTCAAGAGTCAGTGCTAAATTGCATAAACGTAGCCAGCAAGGCAACGTCTCTCTCGTTTACGAGTTTTTGCCTCTTTGGCAATAATAATCCATGTGCAATATTCAGTAAATGGCCATGAAAGGCCGTGGCGTGGTGGCGACTGCCCATTAAATCTCTCTGTTCTGTCTGCCGACGCTTCGGACTCGATGTGAATGAGTGGAAAAAGAGCTGGAACTGTCTTCCGTGATGGAGTGAGCCAAGGGTCACTTTTGTGTGTTTCTCCACGACTCTGACATAAAGCTCATTATTTGTATTTCCTAAAAATAATGTACACACACACACCGAACCGTATTTTTCCATTGAAAACTTTTTTTTCCTCTCGAAAAAAAGTGATTAAATTCTCTCTCTCTCTCAAACCAGGTTGCCACTTTGAAGTACGCATTGGCTTATTTTTTTCGTCGTTCTCCATTCCGTCCTTTTCCTGTCTCTTCGGCACTATCATCTACGGGAATTGAACGGTGTCGGGACTATTTGTTAGGAAAAAGCGGAAAAGTTGCTCCATATATCTCTGTAGCAAGCTGATGATCATCATAATACCGAAGGATGATGATGATTATGAGGCAGTAGGGAAACAAGCGGAAATTACGCACATTTACGTCTGCCGGTGTGGTGGTACAGGAGGAGAACCACTCAGTCAATATTTTAGGTTGGATAAGTTTTCTTTTAGGGTTTATATATAAATATAAACGTCTTTTGCAATAAGAACAAAATGGAGCACAATACGAGAAATGTGTTTAGATGGTCATTGAGCCCTATAATTGCGTTTCAGTAAATAGGTATACAGTTTTTTTTGTTTATGTGTGTTTTTGAACACATCGTCATCAGCTCTGGATTCCAAGGTGAGATGTGTGTGGGTTTTGGTAGGTACCGTATGCGTTGACTTTTCTGTCCGAGTAATTCTTGGTAATAAGGGGAAAAGTTACGTAATTTCATTCTCAACGTATTATGATGGAGAGCGTACTAAAGTTGCGTTTTGTATCGCTCTCTCTCTCTGAGGGATTCTGAAAGAACCCCTTTTCCAGGTCTCTCTTGACAGATTTAACTGGGCTTAATTCATAGGATAACTACTACGTTTGTGTTATTCATCAATCTGAAAATATCTCTTTTTCCGTCGTAATAGACAATTTTGGTTTGAATTTCTTTTGCTATGTGTTCCACCGTAATAGAGTGCGTGAATACAAGACTAATTTTTTATTTGGTCGACTGGGCTGGAATTCCTCGTCGTCCATTCTTGTGGTTATTGTACAGCAGCTTGGTGGCTTTTGGAAGAACAAAAAAAGGTTTCTTATATCAAAATATTCACATACATATCTTTGAAAATACCTTTAAAACAGTTACTGGGCAAAGTCGTGAGCTCAAGTGGAGTGCATTACAGTACCGTCACGAGAAAATTATGAGAGCAGTCACAAGAGAGAGAGAGAGAGTAGGCAATTGGGTTTTGGGCCCTCCAGAAAAGATTGCTCTGCCACTTTTTTTCAACCGTTTACTTGAGAATGAAACATCTTTTGAAGACAAAAGTAAGGTACATCTCGGGTGGCAATTGGATATGATTAAAAAATTCACGAGTTCTCCACGACCCTCACTATCGTAGGAAAATTGGCAACTTATTCAATAGATATGAATGAGCTTCGTCATTGAATTGGCTTCTTAAAAATTGATAATGAAGGTCTCACGCTTACCTGTATTCCTCATCACACTAGTATTCGTGTTCATACAAACCCTGCTCTGAAATACTTTCCTCTGAAAAATCTTGTTTCTGATTTTTCGCAGAAGTCTCACACTTCATTGTGGGAACTACACATTGCTCACTTCAGTTGGCTCAGCTTTCAGTGTGGTATGCATACAATATACGTATTTAGCAACATTAAGAGCTCGGAAAATGAACAAGAGGCGACGGTCAAACGTACGTTTCTCTATGATTTATCGCCTCTGCTCGTGAAACTGGCAATGTAAAGTGTCAACTTGGGTTTCGTGTTCAAAACTACACATTCATATTCCTGGCATCGGTGCAATGGACCAAGCCACAATGAAAAGGCCACCAAAAGCCCTTGTTAGAAAAAAATGTGTAGCTTATTTTAACATTGTATGCAGCATAAAACAACAAGTACATATGGATATACATATTGCAAGAATAACTCGCGTATTTTCTCTGTAAATATTGCAAAAGAGTTAGTAGTAAAGGTGAGTAAGACAACTTTGATCAACATCTGGAAAGGTGAATTTGGTGCAGCAGCCGTATGAACTTGATAAAAAAATAGCGCCAGCAAAAAAGGTATCAGCACGGAACGTCATTCTTGCACACCAATATTATTCAGTTTTATTTTTCTCTTTTTCTACCTTCATCCACTGAGCGTACGACGATTTCGGGGAACTCGCTCAGCTTGCTGTTGCCCTTTCTTTAAGAAATGAGCGTGTTTTAACAAAAGTAGTAAAACCTCATGAATATGGGTTATGCCATACAATGCCATGTCCTTTTTTACGATTTCACCACAAGTTCATAAGAAAACGTAGTATCGTTCTCTGTGATCAGTTTGTTTTCGAGCGGAGAACACTGTCTGAGACTCTGAAGGTTTTTCCTTTTCCGTAGCCGATAAACGAGTGCATATTACATTTAAATTGTATGAAAAATATAACAGCAGTACAACAGCAGCAGCAACGAAGCGAAACGGTTAGAGATGATGAAATATGTATATATATATATATAAAAGGCATCCACTTTTTCACGAGGTTCACGTTTCGCTAAAAAAAGTATACTATAAAACGTACTCGCTTGTTCGCGTGATCCCGGCAGGAAAGAGTCAAGACAGTCAAATCGGAATCGAACGTCGCTAGTCTAGACAATAATGAACGAGCTAACAATTAGCA